>JAAAKG020176318.1:0-26636 GCA_010014905.2 Druon quercuslanigerum | reverse complement strand
TTGAAACAACTTAATTAGTTTCAATTCTCCTGACCCTAAAGCCAACAACTTACATCAACAATTTCTACAAAATTAATAATACTAAATAATTAATAAAATACTAATAATAATAAAAATAAGTAGTCATAAAAAAATTCAAAGCGTTCAAAATTGAGATTTTTTTGAGAATATGTAAATGAAATTATTTCAGATTAAGATGTCGAAAATATAAAAAATTGAAAACTTTAAATATTGATAACTTACAGTTTAAATAAATTGGAATTGCATCAGTGCTTTTAAATAAAAATAATTCTCAATTCGATGCTCTTCTAAACTAAATTGAATGTTTTAAAGTCAAAGCTGCTTAAATTGTAGAAATTTAAATTGATATTACATTTAAAACAAATAAAAATGGATTCGACTAATTTGTCTAAAATAAAAAAAATATTTTTTCGTCATTTTCACCGTTTAGAATTTAAAAAAAATTAATTATAAACCTTTGAAATCGAATTATTCGAAAAAAAACCTTTAAAATAAAAATTATTTTTTAATAGAAAGGTTTTGAAAAACGCTATGGTAACTGAAAGGGGAAAATTCTTAGCATTGGTATTAACAGATCGTAAAAGTTATAATTTTTTATGGCTATTAGATATAATAATTTAATCAATTATTTAGGTCCGTTTGACAATGTTTTCAACTGTTAAAATTGAAAAATTTGTTATTATAGTTTGTAAAATTGATTGCTTTTAATATTAGGTTGTAGAAAGCCAAGAACGCGGTGAATTTCGTGCTAATTTTCAATATTTTCATAGCTTCAATTATTATGTAATTATAATAATTATATGATAAAGATATACTTTAGATAAATTTAAGTCTGAATTAAAAAATGAAATTTTGGATTTTCATAAACAAAAGGTTTTTAGGGAATTTAAATTGTGAGTATAAAATATAAAAATTATATTAAAAATTTTATTTAGCAATAATAAAGTAACAAAAACTAAACATGTATTATTTTATTTTATAATTCTTATTTTAGCGTGAAGTTTCGAATAGAAATGAGGATCTCAAATTTAGGGGTTCCCAGCGGCTCGAATGAGGTAAAAGATCTGAACAGTTCTAGTAGGTAAAAACTCAGTAGATCCGACCTATTGGCCTGCGATCGCTAGTAGATGCACGACCTACGTTTGGAGACTCTTGTCTTAAGGCCCTTTATAAGAACGCATAATCGCGTCCGGATTTTGAGGCCCCACGGTGGAATATTTTTGACTAATTTTTGGCATACCTCATCTAAATAACCATATCTCAAATCAAGCAGAGCCGGTTTTTCGATAAAATGTTCATATTTTGTGTAATAATCAAAAACGTAGAGGACAATAAAGAAAAATAGCAGTTACACTTAGTGATAGCTATACATGCATGTTCGCAGCGAGCCTGCTCACCCTGGTCAAACTCCCAATCAGCAGACTCCCCGCAGGGTGATGACTAACACGGAACGAATGAACCCGGGCATTGTTCTGAGATTGCGGCCAGTTAGAAAAACTGCTATTATGAAATAATTGATTAATTCAATTTCGATCGAAACAATCAATTAATTTATATAATTATAGGAAATTGAAAAAAAAAATATTCATAGAAATCGGTTAATATGTGCAGTAATAATGTGAATCTATATATTTTGTGCATTTACACCGCAGTTTTCAAGCAAATTCAGGCTAAAGACGGAATTTTTTAAAAAAATTTCCTAATATATAAACCTTAATCCATAATTAGAGTATTTTCCAGTATTGTGTGCATAGGTCTGACTTATAGTAGTAGTATTAGTAGTATTTATTCTGACTCAGGCTTTCTGGGCTAGAGTATTCAATACAGTCCAATTCCTAACTTATCTTAATTCTAAATTCAAATATTCATATTTCTCTTATTCTAACATTCTAGTCCATTTACTTCTTCTGTACACTTTTTAATTGTCTCATATTCACTTTATTTCACTTCTTCGTCCTTCTTCTCTCTCACTGTTATTCCTCCTGCTGCAATCCTTCTGGCCTCATTTTCAAACGCCCTAGTAAGGTCACACATTTCTTTCGAAACATTTCCTCTGAGTGCCTCTTTCAGCTTTCCGTCTTCATTATCTCCTTCCATCCATATTTTCCTCCATTCCCTCACGCTGTCTTCCAAGAATTCCTCGAGTTTTTCACAGGATATTATGTGCTCCAATGTTTCATCTTTCTCATCACAAAAGTCGTAGAGAACCTGAAACCCACGTACTTGTAAATTCCGACAATTTCGAGTTCTTTCCCACTGAAGTTCCAAGATTCTTCTTTTTTGAGCTTCCCTCCTTTTCTGAAGACCATTATTTCTGTTTTTGAGACTTTGACTTCCAGTTTGTTCTTCTTCACGTATTTTTCCAATGTTTTTAGCATTTGTCTCAGACCTTCCGCCTCCTCTGCCAACAATATTATATCATCGGCGAATTTCATTACGAAGATTTTCGTTTTCCCAATCACCGTTCCTCCTTCCTTTCTCTTGGTCAATGCCTCGTCCAGGTCCTCCAGAAAGATGTTGAAGAGTATTGGGCTCAGTGGGCATCCTTGTCTTACTCCCGTTTTTGTCTTGAAGCTCTCCGAGATTCCCTGTTCAGTAATTACCGCGTTTTGAGTATCGCTATATATTTCCTTGATTATTCGTAACATTCTTCCAGTCACTCCTATGCGTGCCAACTTTTCTATCATGATATCTCTGTCAATTGAATCGAAGGCTGTCTTGAAATCCACAAAGCACGCCATCAATCTTCCTCTCTCTCTCTTTTCAATCGATTTCCTATCAGTGAATTCAAGACAAAGACATGGTCTCGTGTTCCCCTCTTCTTCCTGAATCCGGCTTTGCTTTCTCCTATTTTGCCCTCCTTTTCTATCCACGTCCTCAATCTTTCGGCTAATATTGTAGCTAACAGCTTATATGCTACATCTAGTTGTGCAACTCCCCTGTAGTTCGCTGTTTTTTCTTCGTCCCCTGCTTTGTAGATTGGGTAGATCCATGCGATGTTCCAGTTGGTGCCCAGCTTCCCCGTCTTCCACAGTTCATTAAAAATATTTGATAAATCTACCATTGCTTCTGCTGGTAAATTCTTGTAGAATTCTGCGGTTATTCCAACCTCCCCTGCCGCCTTTTTGGTCTTCATCTTATTCAGTGCCTGTCTCACTTCGTCTACTCCAAAGTTCCGGTTTAAGAAATCGTCCCCTGCTACCTCCTCTTCTTCCCAATTCCTTTGCTTTCTTTCCCTCTGCTGATGATTTCCTTCTCCTATCTCCGTCGAATCCTCTTCTGTTTCCCATTCAGTAATTTTTTGAAGTGGTTTACCCAGCTTCCTTTGCTTATTCTTCTTCCTCTCCTCTTCCTTCTACGTCGGTAGACTCCTATTGCTTCCCAGAAATCACTCATCGTTTTGCTTTCCTCTACCCTTTTCCAGTTTTTTATCCTTCCATTTCTTTGAACTTTTTTTGCGAAAGTTTCCGAGTGCTCGCCTAGCTGAAACGTACATTCGTCTTTTATTTTCCTTTTCTTCTTCCTTTGCGCGTCTGTATTTTCTTAACTTCCTTCTTGCCTCCTTTTTCATTCTTGTGTATTCCTTGTCGTGGTGTTTTCTTCCTGCTGGTTTTCTATTTGATTTTGTCATTCCTATTTTCTTTGCTGTTTTCCTAATAATTTTCGCCATCTCTTCCATTCTTTTCGCAGGGTCCTCCTCTCGGTTCTTCTCCTTCCATTCTTTCCAGTTCTCCTGTAGCTTATTTTGGAATTCTTCTCTTTTTTCTTCTTTCCATAGTAACTTCCAGTCCTGTTCTCCTTCCTGGACCTGATCTTCCCATCTTCCCTCTGGGCCCGGATCTTCCCGTTCCGAGTCGTTTACTATGAACATCACTGGCATGTGGTCCGATTCCACTCTGTCTAACACTTTCAGGTCTTCTACTGGGGAACTCCTCACATATCTCTAGCATCTTTTTTCCTTCTGCATTCAGGATTTTGTCCTCCGATCTTCTTATCTGCTCTTCTTCTGCTTCTGTGTCCATTTTCCCTTGATCCTCTCCTATCCTTGCGTTCCAGTCCCCTGCTATCAGCATCCAATCATCCTCTTTGATTCCTGATTCCATGAGATTGCTAATTTTGGACCTGACTGCACTTACTTCCACGTTGTTATAGATTGTTATAATCTTTCCTTTCTCCTTCCTTCCTGTCTTTTCAATAATCAATCCATAGTCCCACTCTGATACCTTTATCCCTCGTAGTAAGTGGTTCCTTATGTCTATAAGTTGTCCTCCTTTGGCTCTTCCTTTCTTCGCTTCTCTAATCGCTGCTTTTCCGTGCCATTTATAGTTTGGGTCCAGGTTCGCAACTGCATCTTTTTCATGCTTTTCTTCTATCCATGTTTCTTGTAGTATTATGATGTCGGAGCCTGTAAGAAACTCCCATACATCTTTTTGATGTTTGAAACCCGCGATGTTCCAAATTGCTAGCTTTATGTCGCGATTCGAATCTACCATCTCCTTTGCCGAAAAACCGTTTTGCTGACCTTCCCACTCTTTCATCCCAGTAATTATCTACACACCATGAACAATGTTTTTTAGGTAGCCTGCTTTCGCATCCTGCCTTCTATCTCTTTTTTTCTCTTACCTGATTTTCCAGCCACTGCTTCACTTCACTTTCTCGCTTGGTTAAACCATCGTCCACGAAGATGGGAGTACCTTTCAACTCAAGTTTTCTTCTGGGAGCTCTGAATTTCGCTTCCCACGATTTCAGTTCCACTTTCACATTTGTTTCTTCTCTTCTTGCTTTCAGCGGATGTATTGCTTCAATTGCGTTGTTTTCAATTCCAAGTTTGTCTTCTAGGAATATCTTCACTTCTTTTTCTGGCTTGTCTCCTTGGAAGTTTGCTCCCCGGATAATTAAGTTGTTTCTCCTCCATCTCCTCCTCGTCATTTCTCGTCGATAATCCTGCTCCTTCAGCTTTTCCGGTTTTTTGCAAGTTTCTTTCTTCTTTCCCCCGAATTTCTGGATGCTTCGCCTCCTTGATTTCCCGCTGTGCTTTCTAAGTGGGAATATCGGCCCCCCTCGAAGTTGTACTGCATCTCTGGGTTTTCGACTCGCTCCTCCCTTTCGTTGGGCCTTTGCTCTTCCTGTTTTCGCTGTTGCTTCTCTTCCTTCCTTGGTTGCTCCTGTCCATTTTCTTTGGTCTTCGCATTTCTTGGTCCGGTAACTGCGTTCGAGTTTTTCAATTTATTTTGCTGTCTGTGACCTTTCTTATCGATCTTCGCAGACCCAGAAGCAAAAGCCCTTTCACTTCCTCTTCTTTTGCATGCCGCTGCGCTGTTCTCTAACTCCGCTTTTTCCATTTCCCACTTTCTGACTTCGTTCCAGATCCTTTGTCTTAGTAACCCAATTTCTATCTCGAGTTTTTCGTTTTCCTCCTCTAACTTCGAACTTGATCTTTCCATGATCTTCCTTACTTCTTTTATTTGTTCCAGGATCTCTCCGTTGGTTTCGTTCCCACAAGCCAATTCCTTTCTCGAGTTCTCCTCCACTCCTATGTTTCTCAGTTCGAGATCCTCCCTTATTTGATGCATTTGTTCTTGGTTCGCTGCTTCCTGTTTTGCCTTATCTTTTCCTCCTTCCTTTATGGTTCCTTGGCTCTCATTTTTCTTCTGTATCCCACCTTTTGGGTCTTCTTCTGTTTCATCTTCTTTGGACGTTTTTCCGCTTCCGTCGTTTCGCGGGATTATGTATTTGTTGTTTTCCTCATTCTTGTTCTCATCTTCCGGGAACACGTGTTCTAGGGTGCTGTCTCGCTCTGTATCCTTCCCTGTTTCCTGCAAATCGTCATTTTTCTCGTCTTCTTTCTTCTGAATTCTAATGTTGTTTTCCCTTCCTACTGGAGATCTGTTTATTTTGCTTCTTTTTCTTAAAGCCTCATCTTTCAGGCCCCTCCCAAAAATCTCACCCCCACTTTTCACCACATACTTCTCCATTTTTGCCGCGCTTTTTGGCATCAGCTATCTTTGCTTTATCGATATTTTTGGGTCTCCCTTTCTTTTTTTTCTCTTCGATTTGCACTATCTCCGGCGATTCAATTTCAGTTTGATTATCAGCTGTCAGATCAGCTTCTTCGAACTTCCGCTGCACTGCACTAGTGTCCACGATCTCCATGACCTGCTGCCTCTCGTGGCTCTTTTCAGCACTAATCACTACACTGTCACCCATAACCTCTTCCACTGTTATTAAATCTTCATCCCAACTCAGAATAACACTCTCCACGACAAATCGCCCATCCAGCCACCGATTTAACTCATTTCCACGTTTGCACCTTTCCTCTGAACGAATTCCCAATCGATTTTCATCTACCACGATCCACGATCTTATATTAATAATATATAGCTTATTATTATAAATTATTTTCTGCAGAATATTTAGTACTTTGTACAAAAAAAACATAATTTGCTTAACAATTTTTCCCCGGTGAACCGTAAAAAAATATTATTTTGTGCAATTGATGAAACAATCTATGATTGTTTCATCTGAAACAGGGTTTCTTCGGTAAAAAGTAGATCTTAGCTCTTATCAAGTTGGCCACCCCTGATCTAGATTATACCCGCCGAAAGTGCATATAAAGCTAACAGCGCGTTACTACTACTGTTCTTCCCTTTTTGATTATTAAACAAAATATAAACATTTTATCGAAAAAATGAATCTTCTTGCTTTGAGATTTAGATGAGGTATGCAAAAAATTAGACAAAAATATTAAACCATGCGGCCTCAAAATACATACGCGATTGTTATTCTGATATCCGTAATAGCAGCAAAATGACACATTCATTGTTATGAGATAACAGTCTTTTACAAAAACAGTTATCAGGAAATCGTGGATTAATTTATTTTTTATGTGCAGACTCAATTTATTTAGTGTTTAAAAGGTTCAGGAAAATTACTTAACGTGTGCAGGAATAATGGAAGTCTTTAGGTATTTATTTTTAGGTATATTATTTTCACAATTGTTTCCCCCTGTTAGTCGCAGACGTTGTGCAAGATTATTTTCTTCAGGATATTTAGTACTTTAAAAAAAAAAATTTTTTGAACCATTTTTATTTGCTCAAACAGAAGAATAATTTTATGTGTTCTATTTTCTTACATTTTTTTAGTTATAGAAAAAAACTGCTTGAGCAAATAAATATTGTTTAAACAAATAGAGATTTATTAAACATTCAAATAAATGTATCCAAATTATGTAATTATGCTTAATTTTTAGAAATTTTGAAAATAGAGAATAAATAAATATTTAAATAATTACATAATGTTTTTAGAAAAATGTACTACTTCAAATAATGACGAAAAATTCCATTTCAATCAGAAAATAAGATTATCTTTTTACATTTTTTGGAATAAATAATTGTTTAAATAATTTACATTTCTTTAAAAAATGTGAAAATGGTTTAGAAAGTCATGGCGAATACTCAAATTGTCCATTAGTAATTATTTGTATGAAAAAGACGACGGAAATTGCTAAAAAGTAACAGTAATACTTAAAAATGTAGTTTTTTTTATTTTTGGGTGATATTTGGGGCGCTGCAGGGTGGGTGAGGGTGGGTTGGAAAAAAGTTAATAGTATGGTTTTATTTCGTTGACACTCCTCTTAAGGGGGGATCCTTGTATAGATGGCGAAAAATTGTTTAGAACTTTGGGAATTTTCTTCTCAAAGACTATGCAATATTTTTATTTGAAAATTTGAGAAGGTCTTTTCTATTATTTAACAAATACAACAAAATTTTTTCATGCAATCATTACAAACAATTACGAACTGAGAACGCATTGAAGGCAATAACTTTTTTTTCTCTCATTTTATGCCGTGTTTTACGGCTGGTGTGTGTGTCGCTCCGAAGCATAAAAATCAAATTGTTTTGTTATTCTCACATTAAAATCTCGTCCATAAACTAAATCTAAAATTATTTAAATGTTTTGCAACAAAATGGCGGGCTTTTAAAAAAATTCGGATTTTTTTTTTATTATTATTGCAAAAAAATAGTGAAACCATTTTTGTTTGCAAAAACCTTCTAGTTCATGGATTAGATAATTAAATTTCCTTTAAAACGGTTTTTTTATACGTCCAAAATTCGCTGAGTAATCGCCGGCATAAAATCGGAAAATTGAAGAAAACTGTTTTTGAGAAAACCGCGTTTAAAGTTTGCGGTATATAAAAATACCTGCTCCGCGCTCCGAGCGACCTTCACAAAATTAGCGACTTATGCAAAAAACTAGATTTTTTGAGCCATCTATACGAGGATCTCCCCTTAAATCCCTAAAAAACTTGACACGTTTCGATGAAACCTTGGAAAATGAATTCAATTTTTCGAAAATTCAAAATTTCCCCATGTTAATTAAATGGGCTTTTGAGGTGCCCGGTAGCACGTGTTAATATTCGGATTTCGAAAAAAAAACCGATTTTCTTTCTGCGTAAATTGAAACTTTGAGGGAGGGAGGTGGGTTGTCCTGTCCGCTGGAGTGAAAAAAAATTTGTCATACATTTTTGGACGTCCCTAGTGTAGAGTGAGCGATAAAGTGGTCTAGATTTTGACCTGTGTAAATTCGACTGTCCGTTTTTGGACCCCCCCCCCCCCATTTTTTCATTTTCCGAAAAAAGAAAATCTGTTATCGTGACAGTTATGTGAGAAGGTAACAACTTATGATGGCTTCCAGAAGAAATAAATATTTAAAAAAATACTTGTTTGAATATTTACAAACTGTGTCTAAAGACACATTAATTGTCCCAAATCTTTTTTTCATTTTTTTTGAAATTATATGAATAAATTGATTCTGCACAGAAAAAAAATTAATCCACGATTTCCCAACGTCAGTTTTTGTAACCGACTGTTATCTCATAACAATGAAAGGAGGGCACACACCATGTCATTCATATAATTTTAGTATTTACCGACTCTAAAAATTTTTTTGACTTTAATCTATAAATTTCTACGAAATGACCTAAGATATCTGATGAGGGAATCGGTCTGATTCGGAAACATCATCTTTGTACATTCTCGAATAAATAGTCTGCATGATTTAATATTTTTGTCTGATTTTTTGCATACCTTATCTAAATAAGCATATCTCGAAGTAAGCAGAGCCATTTTTTTGATAAAATCTTTATATTTTGTTTAATAATCAAAAAGGGAAGAACAGTAGCAGTGTTAGCTGTACATGGCGTATTCTTTTATAAATCGAACAGAGAATTGACCGACCCATTTTTATTGAGCTAATACTTTTTTTACGGGTTCTTTATCGAAAAAGAGAAGATACGTATTTGAGGATTTTTTTTATTTTGTAATTTTTTTTGTAAGTAAGACTATTTAAACAAAAATGCATAACTCCTGTTCTATTTAAGCTAGAGACCCTTTTTTCATTTGAAAGGTAAAAGAACGAGCTTTAATAAAAGAAATCATCCTAAAAATATTATTAACAAATTGAAATTGTTATAAACAATAAAATTTTTTAAATCGATTTTTAACCAGTTTCACCCCCATGAATTAAGTTCTTAGTATTTTTATCGTCGTATTGTAAGTCAAATTTCCGATCGAAAACGATTTATTTCAAAATGGTGAAATTATTATTACTAGCAGAAAAAATTTAATGTATTTAGCGCTGCCGAGCGCGGTACCTCACATCGGCGCGCGTATTACATTGCACGGCCGATGTTCTTCTTTGATATCGTTTTTCTCTTAAATATAAATGATTATTATATTTTTTTAATTAAATCATCTTATTTCATAGACAAGATAACTATTACAAATTTAAGAAATAAATAAATAATAGGAAGTAAAAGAAAAACATCATTATTTAAAATGTAGATTACTTTATTAGGATTGCGATAGGTTGACTCAGTGAATAAGTACCTCTTTCAGTTTTATGTTATACAATTTTTACATTCCTCAAATTTTAACACTTCTTATTTACAAATTTTTACAATATTTTGCTTTTTATACAGGGAAAATAATGATGTTTTTTTTACTTCTTATTATTTATTTATTTCTTGAATTTTTAACAAAATTATCTTGTCTAAGAAATAAGATTATTTAATTAAAAAAATATAAAGTAATCGTTTATATTTAAAAGAAAAACGATATCAAAGTAGAAAATCGGCCGTGCAATGTGATACGCTCGCCGGTGTGAGGCACCGCGCTCGACAGCGCTAGATACATTAAATTTTTTCTGCTAGTAATTATAATTTCACCATTTTGAAATAAATCGTTTTCGATCGGAAATTGGACGTAGAATACGATAAAAATACTAAGAACTTAATTCATGGGGGTCAAACTAGTTCAAAATCGATTTAAATATTTTAATTGTTTATAACAATTTCAATTTTTTAATAATATTTTCGGGATGATTTTTTATTAAAACTCGTTCTTTTACCTTTCAAATGAAAAAAAGGTCTCTAGCTTAAATAGAGCAGGAGTTGTGAATTAAAAAAAAATACTCTTCACTCAAATTCTCAAATTTGTAACCCTTCCTACTTATAAAAAAATTACAAAATAAAAAAAATTCTCAAATACGTATCACCTCTTTTTCGATAAAGAACCCGTAAAAAAAGTATTAGCTCAATCAAAAATGGGTTGGTCAACTTTCGTCCAAATCTGTACGATTTGTGAAAGAATGTCCCATATGCATTTTCGGCGAGTATAATATTGAT
The DNA here is from genome assembly GCA_010014905.2 of Druon quercuslanigerum. Lineage (NCBI taxonomy): Eukaryota > Metazoa > Arthropoda > Insecta > Hymenoptera > Cynipidae > Druon > Druon quercuslanigerum. Next base: position 15,931 of record JAAAKG020176318.1, on the reverse strand, counting down.
TATAATCTATAATGTAATCATTTTATTTAAAAATCGGCTCTGCTTCTCTCAAGATATGAGTATGTAGAAGATTGGGAAACATTATAAAAAGTAAGATTCACATTATTACTGCAAGTATTAACCGATTTCCATGAATCTTTTTTTTAATTTTTTATAATTATATAAATAAATAATTTCGTCAATTGAAATTGAATTAATCAATGATTTCATAATGTCAGTTTTTCCAGCTGGCCGAAATCTCAGAAAAATGCCCGGGTTCATTTGTTCCGTGTCATTTATCACCCTGCGGCGAGACTGTTGACTGGATTTTAACGAAGGGTGAGCAGGCTCGCTGCAGACATGTATGTACAGCTATCATTGAGTTTCACTGCTATTTTTCTCTATTTGGATTATTAAACAAAATATAAACATTTTATCGAAAAACCGGCTCTGCTTGATTTAATATATGGTTATTTAGATGGGGTATGCAAAAAATTAGACAAAAATATTCAACCGTGCGGCCTTAAAATTTGGACTGCAGAAGAGCATGAGTTGTTGACACCAAAAATTAGTGATGGCCTTAATTTGGAAGTCCTCTGAAACTTAGAAAAAAGGTATGTCTTATCTTCTGGTACTTTCAGAGCTTAGTTCATTATGTTTAGCAATATAATTAAATAAATATTGTTCTGAAACTCAATTAGGCGTGATGTAAACGACAAACGCATCTATGAGTGAGCGCCTCCCAACAGCTGTTTGTTTTCTTTGTTCTTAGAAAATCGCTTTCCATTAGCAGGCGAATTTTGCAGTAGACGCGATTCAAAAAAACGGTCGAATTCAGACATTTAGAGAGTGGGAACAACTTACGGAATCCATACCCTCCACTTATACTTTATAGCTGGGTGTAATCCTGTGCGCAGTTATAGGCTTGTTGGATTTTTTAAATTGAATATTATGTAAAATTTTGTGCTGATCACGAAAAAGTAGGGTGCCCCTCCCCTCACCCGAAAAATGGTGAGGTTTTGAGTTCTTCGCGCTCTATTTTATTTTTTTTTAATAATGCAATAGTCCTTTTGTACTTTGGATTTTTTCGAAAGTTCAAATATGTGGTCGGCTGTAGCCAAATTTTCTTTTTCTCTTCGCAAATTGGCCACGAGACGTTGAAAAGGGGTAGAGGTTTGACAAACCTTATTTCTGTTACCAGTCACACGAGAGCCTTCCTGCCCCCCACAGGACGTTGGAAAGGGGTTGGGGTGTGACCAACCTTATTTCTGTGACAAGTCACTGGGGTGCCTTCTTTCCCTCCACGCGAGGTTGGAAAGGGATAGGGGGTTGAGTAACCTTATTTCTGTGACCTTATTTCTGTCACACGAGAGCCTTTCCGCCCCCACAATACTTTGGAAAGGGGTAGGGGTTTGACAAACCTTATTTCTGTGACCAGTCACAGGGTGCTTTCCTGCGGCCCACGATATGTTGTAAAGGGGTTTGGGGTTATAATAGTATGGACTCCATTCATACTGAGAACAATCAACAACACTACTGAAAAAAGTGATTTGTACTTTTTATTTGTCTATAACAAATAAAAAATAATTTAGACTTCCTCTGACCCGTCTGCAAACATTTTTTAAATTGTTAATAGTTGATTTAATTTCATGATGAATGAACTGGAACGCGTTAAAAGAATAGTAGACTTTAAAATTAAAGTTGGCGTCGAAAGTACGCGACCCTCACTTTAACCGCTCGCAACTCGGTCAAAAAATTTACAAGAAATTCTAGTCAGATTCACGTGAAGGCTTTAAGTGTGCTAAAATGGAATACAATACATTTTTTTAAGCCCCAACTTTCGAGGCTTTCCAAACTGAGTTAAACGCCTTAAAAAATCTGAACAAATTCTCAGACGCTCTTTAAGGTATCCAGAATGCAACGCACTTCTCCAAATTTTGAAATACGAAATTTTTTCCCCTCCCAGCTATTGACCTGCCGGTGAGCCGGTATCGCCTTCCTTCTGAGGTCCCTATTGCTGTGAAATTGATACTTTTTTTCTAATACTTTTGGTACGGTTACTACTCTCCTTAAATCCCGAAATATTCGTAAAGGATTATGGTGCGATGTCATAATCTAATTTCATTTTCTTAAAGTGTACTTGAATCACCTTACAAAATTGCACATTTTAAAACATAAAACAATTTCCTATCCTTATCACTTTCCAAGATGGTATGTTGGTGGAAAACAATCTGTAATTCGTAAATAATTTAGAAATTTGAAAAACTGCGTTGCGTGCAAAGATTAAGAATAGCAATATACATATACTTTAATTCAGGAGACTCTTAAGATTTTACGTAAATCCCTTTAGAATAAAATAGTAGTTTCGCATACTTTTGACGCCGACTTTAGTCTCCAGCATACTGAAGGAGTGCGTATGAGCACGAGCAATAAGACTGCGTTCACATCGGGGCTTATATCTCGGAAAAAATTCCCTGGACCAATTTTTTTACTAAGGACCTTTTTTGACGCCAAAAAGTAAAGATCTCTCTTTGAAAACCCCTCTTGGAAAAAAAATTTATTTTCCGTTTAACTTTATTCATAAGTGTTAGTCACAGTTCACTTAAAGTTTAAATTAAAGCTTCTGGAATTTTTGAAAGATTTGTGTGTTTGGATTTTTTATGATAAATTTGATTAATTTTTCATGTAATAACAAATTTGACACTTTTAACTTTTCATATGTACTATTTTTGAAACGATAAAAAATTTTTAAAAGAAAGTTGTATGTCTGTGCTAAACATATATGGAAATAATTTTCAGTCGATAAGAATAGTGAATCAAATTTGTTTATTACATTATAAGCAAATTAATAAAAACAAGTTATTTCCGGATTAGAAATGTTTTTCTTATTGAAATCCAGAGTTTGTGTATAAAATGTGTCGGAAATAAAAGGTATATTATTAAGTGAAATTAAGTTTGGCTACTTATCAATGAATGGGCTCAATCTGTTCTTAAGTACCTTTTTTTAAAATCAAATTTTTTTTTTTGAAATTTCAGAAAGATTTACGTGTTTGGGTTTTGTATAATAAACTTGGTTAATTTTCTACTCAAGAACAAAGTGAACACTTTTTTTAACGTTTCAGGAACACCATTTTCTTTTAGGTTTTTAGATGACGTTCATTCATTCAGTACACGGAGAAAAAAATCTAAGCATAATAGTAAGTTGAGCCATTTCTATCAGAGTACGAAACTTTAACGAGCAGAAGTAGCCCGAAGTTTTTTGATATATTTGCTTGAAGTCATACAATTTTAGTGTGGCAGGCCTCTTTAATACCAAAGCATAAAGCGAATGGTATTGCAGCTCGAGTTTGTGTTTTGAAAGTAGTATCGCCTTTTGAAAAAAGCTTCCACTTGACCGTACCATGGCTGCCAGAAACCCTTCCGAATTTGGTATGGGTTACTTACAACCATCTTACAACGGAGGTCCTAAGCCACGCATGCGCTCCGCGGCATCAACTTGCAAGACAGAACGCTATCAGTAGGCGTGGCTGAAGACCATCGTTGCCAGAAAACCATAATGAAATCGAGAGGGTTCCTTGCAATCTCAGAAAGGTTAAGTTAACGCTTTTCTCGATCGGTAATATTGCTCTTAGAGAAACGAATGCTTATATTTCCTGGTAAAGATATACCCGTGCTTAAATTTCATCAATTCTTACAAGGATAACCAGGAAAATATCTACTATACTTGCGTGAGAAATGCTCTTGCTATATTGCTTAGATTTTTTTCTCCGTGTAGGCAACTATCTTTAAATTCTATCAACTAAATATTAGACCTTAGACTAAGAGAGACTGAGAGAGATAGAGAGAAAGAAGTGACGTCAGCAAGGCGAAAGGGCGAGTAGAGGCGAGGAACGCGAGAAGAGTGCCATCGAAGTTCGACGCGCGCCAGAAAAATGCGCTTCACATGGCAGTATGTTCATATTCATATTCATATTTATTGAAATTACAGCAGTTTAATTGTGTTGAAATTACTCATTGCAGAATTAAACCAATCAAATGAATCTGTGAGAGTCTTGCACAGATCATTCATCAACCGACACATATCCTGTTCTGGAGAGTTGGAAGCATTATTTGACTTATCAATGTTAATATAGAAGGGCTCTTGGGATCGTGTATCAAACTGAGGCACTCGAAACTGAATTATATTAAGTAGAAATGCACAGTTGATCTTCTATCTTCCAACAGCATTAAATTAAATCGTGTATAAAGTGTGAGGCATCAGCTACCCCTTTCGGGGTAAATACGCTCCTACTTAAATACCAAATACCTCAAAAATTTCTTTTGTATCGTTTTAGGGGTCTCAGCATGTGATACAATTATTAACGTTTCCCTTTTCTTGAAACTCTTACACGACCTGAAAAAATATCCAATCATTTTGCTGGCTTGTCTACTCATTATTTCAATATGATCCTTAATTCTTAATTGGGAGTTAAAATTTATTTCTATATCGCACGTAGATTCTATTCTACTTAATTGGACATTATTGATTTCGTAATTAACGATTATTGGATTCACAGTTCCAGAATATGTGACCACTGAACTGTTTTCTAGATTAAGCGTCAGCTTATTCTTTAAATATCATTCATACACGGAAAAAAGCACAATGTGATTCGAAATCAAAGCAAAGAGTGCTATTTCGAAGTGGTATACTTGCGTTCGGAATAGACCTGTAGCACTTTTTACTATTTATCAAAGAAAACGATTCTGAATATGAGAGAACCATTTCAAATGATAAAGTTTACCACGAACAACGTTTCAAAATAAGGGAGTACTATTTCAAATTGTAAAATTCACAACTTATCTTATCGTTTAAACCTATCACTGTTACTATTTTCTAAAGGCAATGAGAGCTATTTAAATAGTAATTTTTACCATTTGAAATGGTAACACAAGCCCGTGCGCATTTGCAATAAATAAGTTCCATGATGATGAAAATTACCATTTAAAGTAGCATTTAACACATTAATATTTAGAGTGTCGCCACTTTAGAACTCAAAATTTACTATTTCGAAATAGTGATATTTTCTGCACATGTAAGCGGTTTCTATTCTTTGTAGTTCGAGAAAGAGTGCCATTTCAAGTAGTAATTTACATCATGCGAAGTTGCAGAAAGTCTCCTCTTTTCGTGCGCAGAATTTCAGTAAAAGAAATCTGCTGAGAATTGCTCAAAATAATTGTAGATAGAATATGATGACTATGGAACGCCGAAAATATAAAAATTTTGAAAATAAAAGACTGTCAGGTACTGGAAAATTACTATGCATTATCGTAAATAAAAAATAAATTTTTCGAAATCAGAAAACGTTTTTTAAACCCTTAGTATTTAACACATTAGATTTAATATCACGGAAGTATAAAAACATTTATGATTTCAAAAATTCATTTTTTTTATTTGCGATAATTTGTAGCAGTTTTTGAGTGCCTGTCATTTTTTATTTCCAAAAGATATATATTTTTGGCGTACCGAAGGCATCATATTCTATCTACAATTATTTTAATCAATTATTAGCAGATTTCCTTTACTCAAATTCTGCACACGTAAAGGTGGAACTTTCTGCAACTTCACATGATTTAAATTACAATTTTAATAAAATTATAGTGAAACTTAAGTCTAGCTATATGTAAAGAATAAGGAAAAACTAATATTATATAATATTTATATATGTTAATCTCTTTAAAAGTTATTTTAAATGCTATTTATTGATACAATATATCAAAAAATACACAAAATAAACTTAGTTTTTAAATACAATATAGGAACGAATGCCGCAGGTAATTTTTCGTATTTTACTTCTAACAATTTCTTAAACTTAGTTAAACTTAAAATCACAAATTATTACGAATTACATAACTTTTTAAGTTTATTTGTACGTTAGTTCGTTTTTGGGATGTACCTTTTCCCGTTTGGAAGTCTAGAATTAAAAGTAATGTCGCTAACTTCGTTTATTTTTAAAATTTCGAATTTTTTGTATTTAACAGACTGATCTTCATCTTCCAAAGCTTGAAAGTGCTCATCGTAATGAGAATTTTGGGCAAATGTCTGGTAAAATAGTGGAAAATTCTGAGTAATCTTGTATGCTGAAAATATTTATTTCACGACATGGACCTACAGTTGCAGATTCAATGAATGCTAGCTGACTAAGTTTGTAATATACTTTGAGTTGGTGTTTTAATGCTAAAGTGTATGGAAGGTTTTTCCTCGAGAGAGACACGTGAGCAATTGTTTTTGACTTCTCATGTTAGGCCACGGTGTAATGTTACTTTCTAAAAACTCTTTTGCTGCTTCAGTATATTGGGAAAGAGCTGAAATAAGTAAGGAAGTCGGTAAAATGCATATACATTTAATAATTGAATATCAATTTTTGCGGTATATAATTTTATTACTCTGGAAACATACCAATTTCATTTATCGCTGGCTCCTCTGAAAATTTTCCGTAAATGGATTTTCGTGTTTTTTCCGTTTTAATCGAATAATAAGGTGGCACCACAGTTTTCCATGAGCCGACGCAGCTTTCGAAAAAGCAGTTTTTTTTTAGCGTAGGGAATAAATTGCAAATTTCTCTTGTTATTTCAATATACCTGTAAGTAGGTAAATTTAAATACTAGGTTTTGCCTTTAAATTCTCTTTGAAGAATCTCATTAATAACGTAATTCCTATTCGTGTTGGACAATATACCTTTGGATGTGTATTGTTGTAGAAGGTCTGCTCCAGTAGGATTTGAATTCAGTATATCCAACAAACTTTGTTTTATCTGTAAAAAAAGAAAGGTCACATATGATAGTTTTACAATACAATAATATATGTTTAACAAATATTAATATTGACTACAAAAAATATTATTTTCAAGTAAGACAGTAGACACAAAAAATGAGAATCACAGCATCAAGAACTTTGTAGTAATAATAATGAGAAATTAAAATCGAATCAAAGTCGACAAATATATGACTTCATTTCTTAATTCTACTCTTCTTTATAGGAAGCATAGAGTGAACGATGCCACGGGGTCTCCGTGGACCCACGTGGATGGCTACGGGGTAATGAAGACTTGTAATTTAATAAATATAATACTCTATAGATATAAATTCACGGTTAAAATGACAAGCATGCATCGTCAAAAGCAAAAAATCTCTGGCACTGCGCCACGGAGGTAAAAATTGAGGTTATGTTAATGAGAAGTGCTACACTTTACATTTCATACAATCCCAACTGGTAAAAAATACTTTAAAACATGTATGTAACTTACCTTGAATCAACACCTCCGTGAAACTGAAGTTAGAAACTGGTAAAATACTTCACTACGGCTTGGTTTTTGGCACAAAAAACGACAATGATTCCGATTGACGACGTGAAGACGGTTATTTTTCGATACTTTGTTTCATGTGACGTCACTGGCGTAACTTCGAAAAGAATACGCATTAGAATTAAGCGCAGGTTACGCGGTTAAAATCAACTTTTCCGGTAGTAGAATTTTATTGGCTTAGAATTATGATTTGCATAGTAATCCTGAGGAAGTGGCAAAAAATCGAAATGAAAAATGTATTTTCAGCTATTTTTTTGTCGAAAGTTATCATTTATATAGCAATCACGAGTAAGTGGCAAAAATTCAAAATAAAAATAGTAGACCTTAACATTTATATCGGGTTTTTAGCAGCACACAATAACCAATTTGTTTTATTCTCTGAAGTATCTCTGCATCATCGGCATATGACTCATTTTTGATGAGTTCTCATCAGTCATATCGTTAATATAGACCATATAGAAAAAAGGACAGAAATTTGAGCCTTGTGGAACTCCCGATTTAGACTGATAAATTTTAGAAGAGTGACCTGCGAACTGAACATAGTGATTCCTATTTCTTAGAAAATTCTTAATTAGTATGACGAGATTGGACTGTAGATTAAGTTCACGTAATTTTATTAATAATAGCTTGTGGGACCAATATTGTAAATATATGTGAGTTGTTTAACTAACACTGGATAGCAGTCCTTAACAATAAAGCTAGGTATTCTATCAATACCAGCTGTATGTTTATTTGCCAATCTTTTTATTGGATTTTCTCATTGCGGATGAAGAATTTGAATATTGTTCCCAAAAGTATCCTTCCATACCAAGTCATCATACCATCTCTCATTTATCTTCTCATCTATCTTCAGAGCCCTCATACATCATGATTCCAGGAATCCTAGTTTCATTTTTTTTAACTTTAGGGCTATGTTCCAAATATTCCCAGGATCACCCTGTAGAGAGTTTTCTGCATCTGCTAAATAATTCTTATGATCGTCTTTGGCCATTTTTTAACGAATTTGCAAATTTCATTGAACGCCTTGATATGAGATCCCGATGTGTTTATGTTACCTCGAAATTTGTATTTGATTTTTAAATAATTTTTTTATTGTATTAGAAAACCGGATACGGTAATGATTGGCAGAGGAGTTATATTTTAGAATAAGAATAGTTTCACACATTTCCTTTAGTATTACGTCATAAAGACATTTGCATGCATTCCATTTATTTTTAGCTAAGTTTAAGTATAGCCACGAATAGTCTGTTTTTAAATCAAATCTTTTTTCACAATCTATCTTAAACTTGCGAAGTGCATCTTTTGTCAGGCAGTTACAGCGTATTAGTAATGTGTGATGGTGCTGATATTCATTTACCATAGTATTTGAAGTGGTTTTTACTGTACATATAGTATTCGCAAAAACTAAGTCTAAACATCTATTTTTATTCTTCTACATTTTGTTATACTGGGCTAAATCCATAAATTCAGCAAATTCGCATAATTTATCCGCCTTAATATCTGAGAGAAAACCTTCACAATAATCATTGTAGTTTCTTATATTGAAATTTGCAGCAATAATAAATTTCACAAGATATAATGATCCTAACAAAGCCATTTCCTCTGTAAATAATAAAAATTCGCCAAATTTGAACGATGGAGATATATATATAGAACTATTATTAAAGAATAATAGTTTTGAGATATTTTTGTAGCAACAATATTTATGCTAGGGTAATAATTTTTCAAATTAATGAACGGTATTTATATTGCCTTGAAATGTGTATTTATTGCTATAACATTTATCCCACCACTTCTTCCAATTCTGTCATCTCTGTAGCAAACGAACCTTCTACATCTTTCGATTGAACCCCCTGCCATTCTGATAGTAAGCACTTCGCTTTTCTCTCGCTCCGCATCCTTCTCTTCCACCAGAGTTTGCTTCCCCATCTAACATTATGTTGGTCAACTCCTGATGTAGATTTTGAAGTTCCTCTGTAATGTTCTGTAATGTTTCGCCAATTCTGTAGAATTGTTTACCTTCCAGCACAAACTCAAGAGTCAAAAACTTTCATAATTTTTAAAAAATTTACAGACTCACTCGGATTATTTGCAGTGTCTTTTTTCTGCCCATCAACTTCTGCAACATCGAAAATTATTAGATTGTTTCTTCTGCTATTTCTCTCTTTCAATTCATGCATACAGAAATTGCAATTACTTGCACCATCCTGGACTGGGGGTATTTTTTCGATTTCCGTAATTTCTACCTGTTTAACTCGCTCCTCAAGTTCAGAAAATTGATCTTCCCTATTTTGAATCCTCCCATCAATGACCTTGTAGTCTTTTTGCATATTATCACGCCGATGTTTCATTTCCTCAAAGCCTTAACTATTGCCTGCCTCAACTGCATATTTTGCCTTCTAATCTGTCCAATCTGCTAGCAAGCAGTTCCTTTAGAATCCAGATATTCAAATAAGATCCGCGGAAACCAAGGAAACCCGCCGGCAACAACGTAATCAAGTATTAATACACGCCTCCGACACTACAAAAAAATCTAACCCACCTCTGGTGTTATGTCGAAGGGAAGGAACTGGAAGCCCTAGCAGAATCCGACTCATCCGAAAATATCATTAGAGCCGAGTTACTTACCCTTAAACAAATCCATAGGACTCGCTCAGGTCCGCGCGAAGCTGAACTGGCTGCGGAAGGAATCACACTCAAAACTCCGATGAGGAATCGACATTAACGCCGAAATAACTCGCAGGTCCTATCCAGGGTCCTTCCTTGTCAAAGATAACTTATGTGGATAACTAATCGTGGGTAGGACCAGGCTAAAAGAGCATTACGCTGTCCACACACACCATTCTGATTGTCTCTATAGCGTTGCACAAGAAAGACAACGAGTGTTCACAATCCCTGGCACACCTCAAGTTTCCGACAACCCGCCTAGCCTATCATCGGAAGAACTGATCAGCGACTTCCAGGACCCAGTCGCCACCGTTTTTCGAGGATTAGCGCAACTTCACGCACGTATATTTCATCGCGGAGGAAATATGCGGTAAGCCCTGACCACAAGCCACGAGATTCATCTTAAACACAGAAAGCCATTTCGGGACGCCCGGCGCTCTTTTTCGGCAGCTAAGGTGCAGGTTATGGAGGAGCAGAGCCCAGGCATGCTGGCTGATCGAGTTAACCATATAGCTCAGAACCCTCCAACCAAACTAAGAAAGATGGAATTCAGCGCTTCTCCGTCGACTATCGCCGCCTAAACGATCTCACGATCGATGCAGCACAACCCTTCCCTGTGGATATTGGTAAATACCCGTGCACCCAGATTCACAGAAATATACGGTGTTTGCCGTCCCTGGTGGTGGACCATACCAGTTCCGAGTTATGCCGTTCAGGTTAAAGAACGGACCCTGTACGTTCCAGAACATCATAAAGGAAGTCCTAGGGATTTATGGGCGAAAATTCGTTATCGCTTATATGGATGATTTAATCATATACTCTACAAATGAACACGAAGATAACTGGATGCGAGAGTATCTAACTAATTTCGCGCACCACCAAGCTATACAAATGGAATCTAATGGCCAAAGAAGCATTTGAGAATGTACGAATCCTAGTGGCTAAATTCCTTAAGCTCAGCCGACCAAATTCAAACCTACCATTCATCCTGCAAACCGACGCCAGCGCTAAGGGTATGGGAGCTGTACTTCTACCAGAGGATGAAGAAAAATGCAAATACATAATTTCCTATGCTAGCGCAAAACTAAACCAAACTGAGATAAGATATCATTGCAACTTGCAGGAATTGTCTCGCGGTCATATGTGGAGTTAAGCACTTTCACGCATATCTGTAGGACAGCCGATTCAAACTATGCACAGGAAGTGCCCCGCTTTGGCTTGGCTCGACAGGATGAAAGACGAAAAATCAAAGATAACTCGTTGGTCCCGTTTTCTCAGTGGACTTTACTTGAATGTCGAGCATTGTGCTGGAAAGAATAACATGTGAGATGATGCACTATCTCTTCAGGCAGCACCAGCACCGGATGCACCGACACCTCGTGAACCGGATTTGGACTGCATGCTGCCACCAAGCAGGAATCATGGTCCTGCCCCTTCACGGTCACCCTCTCCATGATCAACGCCATGAGGTTCTGAGGTTTTGAATGAATTCAGAGATGCGCAGCAGCTCAAAGGGATGATCACCTAGGATTTTGCCGAGACACCCCGAAAAAGAAAGGTGGACTCTACGCATACCAATCGACTATGGAAGAACGAGTTCTCTGGAAATTCCATGACGAACCTCTTGCTGGACACTCCGGTGTCGACGAAACACTACGAGCCATCCAAAATCACTATTATTCACCTGGGATGCAACAAAGCGTAAAAGTTATGTAAGTAGCTGTCGTCTTTGTAAGTACAGCAAACTGGTGTGTACCGTTAAACCAGGTGCAATTAAACGACGTGCTGCCACCTCTGCGTGGGAAATAGTAGCATCAGACCTAATGGTTTCACATTCACAATCGGTGTCCCATCCACGTCAAACCGCTACATATGAGATCATATCAAAATCTGCAGGAAATGTTTATTGGTTCAATCAAAATGGTACCGTGGCGAAGATACACGGTACTAAAATTTTCCCTTGCCCAATCAATCCTCAGGTTGCTAGCAGCCGACGTGTAACAGCATCCACCAGAAGATGCAGCTAGTGTTGGTGGACAACTACACTCAGCACCATCCACAGGCAAGAGACTGGCTATTGGGTGAAAAAATGGCCGACGATTACAGTGTTTGTGTGTACATGCATGAGTCAGCTGTTGCAACGGGTGAGCTGTAATGTGTTTACATGTGTTTACGTGTGCAATAAAAGCAAAATATGTTTGAAACTGTAAAGAATGATATAACGTGATTATTAATAATTAAACATGGAATATGAAGAATAATAAAAACATTAAGTGTTCACGATTACAGGTTTTAGGCTGAGAAAAGGTTTAAGTTTAAGGTTTCGAATTTCTAAAATTTCTAAATTATGTGTTTGTAATACAATTTTTGTAAAATTTCATGTACAGAATAATGAGTATTGAATACATATTAATAAATAATCATTATAACATTTATTAACAAATACATAACGTAATATTAATAATTAAATGTTTATAGAATAGAAATCGACATGCTTGTTTTATTTGTAGATTAAAAAATGGTCAACTGTTGCGTACTGTTGCGTGCGTCACAATCTTATTTCTAAAATATAATTTCAACAAGTTAATTTGTATTGTATTTCTAGTTTAATAAAGTTTCAGGATTCAAATCCATATTTCTTCCGCGTACGCATCCGTTCGCGCAGCCATTTTTCCACCCTAACTCAAATGCTCCAATAAGAAGGCCGGGACGTGAATCGCCAGTCTTTCTTATAGGGTCTCTGAGTAAGATTAATATCGTATAAATATTAGTAAGCCTCGATTTTTTTTATATTAACGTCGTTTTCTGTGATTAGAGTATAATTATACTTACTAGATAGATAAATTTTAAATTTAATTTTGTGTTAAATTTTAAATTTATAACCATAAGTTAATATTTTAGATTATAAACGTATTGCTTCAGTTGTCTACAAATAAATAAACGTCTAGCCGGGAGGGTTGGGTTTGTTATACGCGGCTCACATAGAGCGAGTATCTTTTATTGGAATATTAAAAACACTCTCGTAGACGACGTTTATTCATTCTTTAGGCAACTATCTTTAAATGCTATCAACTAAATATGATTTTCTACCCTCTCCACGTGACTTTCATGCAACGACCATGCGGAGTGCGCTATAAAATGGCGCGCACTGCCTCGTAACCTCACTTGTTTGAGAGCTGAATACCAGCACCCATACAAAAAACTCTACAACTGGTTACCAGTCCTAGGTTCGGACCACAAGCCTATTCCGTCCATCTCAATAACAAAACGCAACAATCTCTCCCTCGCTCTTCATGAAACCTACAGCTGGTTACCAGCCCTTGCTTTCTCGAAGCTACATCGCCATCACTTTCCAGAGGCGAACATTTTGTAGATCAACCTTCGTCCAGGAATACTGCATAAATCCATAAATAAATGGTAGACATAATCTGAATAAACCAATACCTCTGAAAACATTAATCCTCTCGCTGTTTGTTCAAATGATCCCCCCCCCCTCTCTCCTCTGCTAACTGGCGAGCTGCATTCCAGCCCTCTCAGCCGACCCGCTAACTCACTTCATCTCACCCCCTTTTTTCACTAAGAACATGAATCTCTACTGACCCATTTCTTTCTAGAGTAACAGGCAAAATCGAAAACAGCACCTCAGCTATGACACCATTCCACCTTCCTCACCATCTTTTCTCAAGATCACTCTTCCTCCCGCTATCTCTTTCTATTTTATTAGATAGACACCTCAGTCCCTCCTTTTACCTCCACCTGTGTCTTACCTCCCGCTCTCCCACCTGATCTTTTTTAGATAACTTCTTCCCATTATCTCGTCCTATCTTAAGAGACAGACATATCGGTCCCTTCTTCCACCTTCACCAGTATATCCCTTCTCTCGAGTTACCTTCGCATATTGCCATCCTTCTCCGAGATAATTCTGTTTCACTCTTGTCTTAATAGATATGAACTCAGTATCCCCGAAGATTATTCTCCTTACTGCCACCACCAAATACTCCCTCAGAGTTCTAGTATTATATTTGAGAGAAATAAAAGTTTTATTATATTTAATTGAAAATATTTGCCATTTCGCAATTTTTTAACAATTATTATAAACAAATTCACAGCTTAGCTATTTATCAACGAATAGGCTCAATGTGCCATTTTCTTAAATTAAAGCTTCTGAAATTTCGGAAAGATTTGTGTTTTTCGATGTTTTATAATAAAGTTTGTTAAATTTGTATTCAACAACAAAGTAACATTTTTTTCAACTTTTCAAACATGGTAAATCTATTTGAAATGATTGCTCAATAATTAGACAAATGTTCTATTACAAAAACACAGGAGATAAAAATAAATTCAAATAAGACCATTTAGAGGAAACCATCTAGCTGCGATCCAATATTTTTGAATTACCGAATCTATTACCTTGGATTAATAAAGTTTTTATCACATGTTGAACAATTTAGTATAAATTATACGGATTTTAATTTATATATACTGAAAATTATTGACCCATGCATATCTTATTTTATTATTATTATTTTTTAAAAGCATAATATGATAGTGTTCAATTGAAGAGTTGTTTAAAGTGCTGGAAGCAATAAACAATCAGAAAAATATTAAACCCATTGAAGTTATAGGTTTTCCAGACGTTGACAAGGTAAAGGAACAAATTACTGATTGTGAACAATTTGTCGAGAAAAAATTGATATATTTTAATCTAAACCATTAATACGTCTTTTTTTAGTTAAAGGAATCGAGTATATCTTACGTATATCTTACGTTCAGTTACGTATAGGGGCACATATCATGACGAAATTTCAGAAGCATGCCGAAAAAGAATAGGGACCAGAGGGGTTAACTGTACGACTTAATTCGCCGATCCCACGAGAGCACCGAGAGGTAATCACTGTTTTTCGCTAACGGAACGCAGGGGCAATATGGGACTCCAAGGGGTTCATATTGTAAATGTGTTTTTACGATCCTACGGAGAGGATAGTGAGTAAAGAAACCGATTCTTAGGTTATCGGTTTTAGTTAAACTCCGATACTACGTGAGGATCGTGAGTCGCGAATCTGTTTTGAAGGGTAAGAGTTTTAATTAAACTCCCATCCTACGGAAGATTCGTGAATATCGAATCTATTATTCAGGATAAGGGTTTTAATTTTTTTAATGTCGATCCTACTTCGATCAACCTAAGAACCTAAAGAAAGGTAGGAGAATGAACCTCTGGGACCGGAAAGTTTGAAAGTCTAGGATTCAAAATACAAAAAAGACCCTAAGTTCAGGTGTAACTTTTACTAACCACATAAAACTCGCGAAGGTATTAACATAAGAAACACAGTGAACAACTGTCTGCGACACGGCCTTCGCGAACCGGAGAACCTTATCTTCGGCGGTGCGAGATCTGCGGAGTTAATGCATGTTGTGTCGCCATTTCATTTTTAAACTGAAGCTGCGCAATACGCTCGCGAGTCTCTCAGGCGTACTAAAGTATAATTACTTCTATTGTCACTGAGCCGGGAGACCGCCTTCTCGTATACTACACAGTTAAGATATTAACATCTTAAGGGAGCAAATCGGGGAGAGCAGTATTAGCTTCAGCATTATCGGCTATCTACAAAGGCGGTCTTGCTAGAACGGGTAGTATGTTCGCTGGAGGATGTTTGCTCTTCTTCATGATGAAGAGTTTCATATTCTATGCGGCGTCATAAGGATACCTGATCTCTTAAATACTGAGGCTTCAGAAACAACTTATGTAATTTGGATAAAGTGGAAAATGAAATAGACTTATCTTTTAGTTCGCCTGTTGCATGCTGTAGCCCGAAATTTTTGGAAGTTAAAATTAAAATTGAACACGCATGAAGAGAGTTCTTTTTGATATGTATCGCGTGAAGATCCGAGTTAGACTAAGCTCCTAAGGGGGAGGAAAATTTCCTAGAGATGGAGACAAAGATGCG
>JAAAKG020176307.1:0-26645 GCA_010014905.2 Druon quercuslanigerum | reverse complement strand
AATGAACCATTTTTTGAACAATCATTTTCTCAATAAACATATAAACTATATTAGAATTGATCATATATTATATTATATATTATATTTATTTATATATGCAGAATAGGGTGTGTAAACATAACCAAAAAAATTTATTTACTAATTTGTTCAACTTTCATAGTATTTATTTTGTTTCAAACAAAGATAAAGTTGGTTTTAATATGTGGAATAAAAAGAAAGCAATTAAATTTGTACTGTCTATGTGAAAACCAGAGAAAAATAATAAAAATAATCATTTGTCATAGTAACTCTGACATAACCTCTAAAATTATTGATCGGAAATTGGTTCGAATTAGAATATTATAATTCATTTTTTTGTTGTTTATTGTCGTTAGGACCTCGCTAGAAATGCTAGATAGAGCCCGACTAAAACAGCGTTACAGAACTAGTCTGGCCCTCCCTATTTTTCCCGATCAGTACCCGATCAGAAACAGGGAAAACTATCCGGGGCCCTTCCAACCCCCGATCTCGTTTTTTCTTATCATATTATTATCAAAATAAATTATTGCTGGAATATTGTACCAATATTGTATCAATAATTTATTAAAGCTCTCTTTTGAAATTGTAATAAATTAAGAAATATACTTGATTAAAAAAAATTGTAACGTTGAAAATGAAAGTTATTTTAACAATGTAACAACGTTGTAATAAAGTTGTAAAGACGTTTTATAAACGTTTATAAAATGTATAATATTTATTTATTTATTATTAGTATCTCGGAAACGGCAACAGATAGAGCAAAATGCGTGAATTTCGAGATCACTAGAGAAATCTTAATTTAACATCGTTTTATATTTGTAAATAAATAAAAAAAAGTTGAATTTATAATGAACAAATAAATACAAAAACATTATAAAACTTTTTATGAACAGACTGCGGACCAACACTGTACCAATATTGTAATAATAAATTATTATATATTGATAATAAAATTATCTCTCTCGCAAAATTTTAATTTAATTAAAAAAACTTTCGTTATATCAGATTTTAAACCAGAAAAATTCAATGTGACCTATAGTACGCCGCACAGAAGGGAAAAAATACATTTTTTGGTTCAAAATACGATTCCGGCTGAACCTGTGCACCGATTTGAATGTTTTTTTTAAAGCTGAAAAAATTGCAAAGAAAGGGTCGAGCGTGATTTTTAATTTAGTTTTTTAATTATTTATAAATAAATATGACAAAAAAGTGGCCATTTTTTCTATTTGACGTTCCTGGTGCTCGTTAATAATAGGAGAACTGTTGTAATACACGATGTTTCATAGATTTACATCATATATAGATATTCCATCATGGTACAATAAACAAAAAAATTTTATAACAAATTATTTATTGAAAATGTGTTTTTTATCATTTTCAAAAATTTAACGTTTTTTTAAAAGTTATATTGCAAGAAATTTGAATGAAAACAATATTTTAATGAAAAAAATCTCTTGAGACTATTCTTGTTAATATTGTAAACAAATTTAAGAAACAAATGCATTATTCAGGTATTTGTCGTCAGAAAAATTAGTTTTTTTGGATGTCAATTTTTCAACATTAGGAACTTCGTGATAATTTAAGAAAAAATGATAATTTTTTTTATAAATTTGATGATTTCGACTTCGTCGAATATTTATCTTTGTTAGCTGAAAATATAGAGATTTATTTTTTTAAACTGAAAACGTAACTATTCTATTTTTGGTTAAGAAAGAATATTTTTAACTAATAATTGATATTTTTTAGTTAAAAATTAAACTATTTCGGAATGTATTTATGTTTTTTTTAATAAAAATTCGTCCTTTTAGTAGAAAATCTCGTTTGAAAATTCATCCCTTTGGAATTAAAAATTATTCTGTCCCTAAAAAATTATCTATTCCATTCGTGGTTAAAAATGTATCTTTTTTAGTTGAAAACTCAACTCTTCGGTTGAAAATTTCTGTTTTTGAGTATTTAAATAATTTTTTAGGTAACTTAAAAAAAAATTGTTTATCTGAAAATGGAACTATTCAATTTTTGGTTAAAAATTTAATTATTTCTTTAAATATTTATCTATCTTAGTTGAAAACTTAATCATTTCTTTAAAAAACCGTTTTTTTAAAGAGAGAATTAATATTTAGGTTTTAGGTATACAATTAATCTTCTTGGTTGAAAACTCACCCTTTTTGATAGAAATTCGTTTATTTTTCGTTGAAAACTAATTTTTTCACTAAAAATTTATCTATTTCATTTTTGGTTTATTTTTTTCAGTTAAAATTTTACGTACTTTTTTTAAAATCTATGTACTTTACTAAAGTTCATCTTTTTGGGTAGAGAATTAATTTGTTGAAATGAAACCGTAACTATTATATTTTTTGTTAAAAATTAGTCCTTTCTAGTAGAAAATTAATTTTCTAGATTGAATATTCGTCCTTTTTGGTTGAAAATTTGAGTATTTTGTTAAAAATTCGTTTCATTTTCTGTTTAAAATTTAATTCTTTTCTTGAAAAATTGTTTTTTTTGTTGAACATTCAGTTTTTTAACTGTAAAAGTAACTATTGTATTTTTTGTTGAAAATGGATATTTTTAATTATTGATCTTTTATCCTGAAAATGAGTCCTTTTTGTAGAAAATTAATCTTCTTGGTTACAAATTTATCCCAGTCGGTTGAAAATTTAATTATTTCATTGAAAATTAATTTAGTTTTTATTTGAAAATTTATTTTTAATTTAAAATTGAACTATATTCTGTTTTTGTATCAAAATTTATCTTTTTCAGTTGAAAATGTTTGTATATTGTTGATAATTATTCGTTTTAGGTTGAAAATGGATATTTTTAATTAAAAATTAATCTTTTCTAGTTGCAAATTCAAGTATTTGGTCGGATTTTTTCAACTGAAAATTTAAATATTACATTTTTAGTTGAAAGTGTATCTCTTTTAGTTAAAAATTTATGTATTTTGGAAAAAAATCATCTATTTGTTAGGAATTTAATCATCTTGGTCGAGAATGCATATTTTTGAGTTAAAAATTTAAGTATTTTGTTAAAAATTCGTTTCATCATTATTTAAACATTAATTTTTCTAACCGAACAATTTAAATGTTTTATTTTTGGTTAAAATCTTAAAAATTTGGTTAAAAATTTATATTTTTACTTGAAAATTCAACTATTTGGCTGAAAATTCTTCTTTGTTTTGTAGACACTTATTTAATTCATCAAAAAACTAACTATACCTTTTATGGTTAAAAAGTGAGATTTTTAATATGTAAAAGTAATCTTTTCTTTTTAAAAATTAAACTCTTTGGTTGGAAAATGTATTTCGTTAAAAATACGCCCTTTTTGGAAGGAAATTAATCTCTTTGGTAGAAATGCATCTGGTTGGTTGAAAATTAATCAGTTTTCTTTATCGATTTATTTTTTATTTAAAAAACTGACTACTTAGATTAATTTATAACTACTTCGTAGGTAATTATTTTTTTTTATTAAAGATTCATCATTTTAATTTAACTGTAAATTTATTTTTTAATTTAATTTAAATTTTTAATTTAACTGTACCATAGAAAATTCGTTTGTTTGGTTTCAAAATTCAATAAGTTTCTTTGAAAAATCATGTATTTTTATGCAAATTTTTCTTATTTAGTAGAAAATTAATATTTTTGTTGGAAAATTATTCTTTTCAGTGTCAAATTCAACTATTTATTAAAAATTCATGTACTCGATTGAAAATTTGTCGTTTTGCTTGACAATTCAATTATTTCGTGAAAAATTGTTCTTTTTTGGTTAAAGGTAACTAGTTAAAAATCTGTTCTTTTTTTGTTGAAAATTCATTTTTTGAACTAAAACATTCGAATTTTTAGCTTGAAAATGTAACTCTTTTCGTGAAAATTAATATTTTTGGGTAGAAAATTAATATTTTTTGTTGAGAATTCAACTCTTTTGTTCAAAAAACTGAAAGCCAAAAAAAGTTATAACGAAAAATAAATCAATATTGAAGTTAATGTGCAGAATTCTTTAAAATAAAACCAAGACTCCAACAACCATATGTGGACAACCACCATAAAATGTCCCTGTTGTAATTTGAAAAAAGATAAAAATTTGCCTGAAAAAGAAAAAAAAATTCCATTTCTGATCAAAAAATAAAAATGATAAATCTACCAACCAAATCCCCTTCCTTCTCTTTTTATTTCTTTCGTCTTTTTTATTTCTATTATAATAAAATCGCAATTATAAACATTTGTAAAAAATAATTGAGCAGGTAGAATTATTTTTTATAAATGTCTTTCTGTTGCGATTTGATAATAATAAAAATAAAAACGATGCAAGGAATAAGAAATGAGTAGGAAGGGGATTTGGTTAGTTACTTTTTAATTTTTCTTTTCCCTTTTTTATTTCTTGTCTCACAAAAACAGATTTTTTTATTTTATTTTATAGGAACATTTTCATTTTTTTTTTAAATTACAATAGGAACATTTTATGGTGGTTAACCAAATTAAGTCGTTGGATTCTTGGTTTTATTTTCAGGAATTCTGCACATTGGCTACTTTTCTTCGGCGGGAGGGGTGGGGGTAAAAGTATCAAAAAATTAATAACGTAATTTATGAACAATTCCTCACCTCCAGTAGCCAAGTTCCTTGGGGATATTCTCCCCATGTATGAGTTGTCATAAAGGGCCACTTGGTAAATCCATCCCTATGGTCATCATCGTTAACTCTTCTGCTCAAAATCATAGACCTGAAAAAATGACAAAAAATAGTTAAATCTTCAGTATTCTTAACTTTGATCAGAAAAAATATTTATTTATAAAAAAAAATTATTACCTTGTTCCCATTGGAGAAGTCAAAAATAATTCGACATCCCCTCGACGAGTCGCATTGACTGAAATAACTGCCTGTACATGTTCCAAATAATTTACAGCGAATTCTGTGCCCGCACAAGCGTCTGTTTTTATTTTAAATAAAATGGATCTCTCGCTCGGAATTTCCCTGCAAAATATAGTAGATGTAGTTTTAATATAAATTAATGAAAATTAATATAAATTAGTTTTAAATATATTCTTTTATTTGACGAATTAACGAGTTTTCTTTTAATAAGGCGTTGCCCATAAAGTACGGTACCAATTTTACCCCCCCCCCCCATCCCCCGAAAAATAATATATTCCAAAATTCTATAAAAAATAGGAGAGAAAGTGATTTTTATATTTAAAAAAGGGTAATAATAAAGCAATAAATCCTTTTTAATAAAATTAATGTAAATAATATATTTAATGCAACATAAAACACTTTAAATTCCTACGAATTAAAGTCGAGATACATATTAAATTTTCATTTAAAAAAATTCATTTTCTAACCAAAAAAAAATGTTCAACAAGTAGTTAAATTTTCAAACTCAAAACATCATTTTTAACAAAAAAGTTAATTTTTTATCGAAGCGTTAAATTTAAGAATAATATAAATTAATAATTAATTTTATTACTTTATTTTAAGTGATTAATTAATTAATTAGTTTAACATGTTAATTTATTTAATTTTTATCAATTTATTAACTTTTATTATTATTACATTAATGTACTATTTTAGAATAATTTGTAACAAAAAAGATAATTTTCAATCGAGTAGTTAAATTTTCTACCAAATTGTTGAATCTTCAACCAAACCAGATTAATTTTGAACCAAACAGTTGTATTTTTTAAGAAAAAGAATTAATTTTTAAAAAAGAATATCAATTTTCAGATGAATTTGTAACAAAATACATTAAATTTTAGGTAAAAATAGTTAATTTTAATTTAAAAAATCATTTTTAAAGCAAAAATGATATTGCGTGCCAAAAAAATTAATTCTCAACCAAAAAAGAATCGATATTTGTAAAAAAAGGTATATTTTCAACACGAGAGATGAATTTTCAATAAGAAAGTTACATTTTTAACAAACAAAAAAAAGAATTAATAACTGAAATGATGATTCTTAGAAAAATGCACTATCAATAAAAGGGCTCGACCTAAAATATGATTTTTTACCCCCGAAGATTAATTTTCTTAAAATGAAATAGTTCAATTTTCCACAAAAAAGTTGAATCTTTAAAATATATGAATTTTTAACAAACTAGAAAGAAACTTAGAAAAATTACTTTAAATTTTAATAAAGCTGTTGAATTTTAAAGCCAAAAAGTTCATTCATTTGTTTTTATTTATTTAATTTATTAGCTTAAACCAAGAATGGAATCGTTACATTTCTCGTCAAAAAAAGTAATTTTTATCATAAGAGACCCAAATATTGTTGAATTTTTAAGCCAAAAGGACAAATTATCTAAAAAACGGTTGAGTTGTCAACAAAAAATATGATTCTTTAAAAAAAAGTATATTTTTTTACCAAATAAATTAATTTTTTAATTTTTAACCAATATAGTTAAGTTTTCAACCAAAAAGATACATTTTTCAGCACATTAATAATATTAATAACATTAATAATATTGCAGGAAAATTTATCTTTTTGGTCGAAAATTAAAAAATTAAAAAAAATTTCAGTTTCTGGTTGAAAATTAACTTTTTTGTTTCTGTTAATTATCTTTCACCAAAGAAAATGAATTTTCGACCAAAAAGAACCAATTTTTAACTAAGGTCATAAATTTTAAGCAGAAAAGATCAATTTTCAATACAAAATATCAACTTTTAAACAAAAGTTGAATAGCTAAAATTGTTCGTTAAAAAAATAATTCTCGACGAAAATTAAACCAATTTTCAACAATATAGTTACTTTTTCAACAAAAGAGATGAATTTTCATCAAAAGAGTTCAACCCAAAAGATGATTTTTTAACACAGATAATTAATTTCCTACTAAGAGAGAAGATTTCAAAAAAATACATTAATTTCTAACAAAACTGTTGAATTTTAAATCCAAAAAGGAGAGTTATCTACAAAAAGTTTGATTTTTCAACCAGAAAATATGATTTTTTAAGAAAAAAGTTAATTTGCTACCAAATAATTAAATTTTCATTACATTTTTTAATTTTTAACCAAATATTAAAACTTTCAACCAGAAAGATAAATTTTCCAGGAATCAGATTAATATTCTTCGGAAAATTTGTGCTTATCTGTAGAACATTATTCATATTGCTGGAAATTTTATCTTCTGGTCGAAAACTGAACTATTTGTTTAAAAATTAAACAAATTAATAAAAATTTACCTTTCTAGTAGAAAATTAACTTTTTTTTTGTTAATTTTCTTTTAGCTAAGAAAATTAGTTTTCGACTAAAAAAGAACAATTTTTATCTAAATATATAAATTTTTAAATATAAAAGATTAGTTTTTAATACAAAAGATCAATTTTCAACAGAAAATTAAATATTTAGATTCTTGGTTAAAAAAATAATTCTCAACGAAAAGTAAATCAATTTTCAACAATATATAATAGTTACTTTTTCATCAAAAGAGTTCAACCTAAAAGATGATTTTTTAACACAGATAATTAATTTCCTACTAAGAGAGAAGATTTCAAAAAAATACATTAATTTCTAACAAAACTGTTGAATTTTAAATCCAAAAAGGAGAGTTATCTACAAAAAGTTTGATTTTTCAACCAGAAAATATGATTTTTTAAGAAAAAAGTTAATTTGCTACCAAATAATTAAATTTTCATTACATTTTTTAATTTTTAACCAAATATTAAAACTTTCAACCAGAAAGATAAATTTTCCAGGAATCAGATTAATATTCTTCGGAAAATTTGTGCTTATCTGTAGAACATTATTCATATTGCTGGAAATTTTATCTTCTGGTCGAAAACTGAACTATTTGTTTAAAAATTAAACAAATTAATAAAAATTTACCTTTCTAGTAGAAAATTAACTTTTTTTTTGTTAATTTTCTTTTAGCTAAGAAAATTAGTTTTCGACTAAAAAAGAACAATTTTTATCTAAATATATAAATTTTTAAATATAAAAGATTAGTTTTTAATACAAAAGATCAATTTTCAACAGAAAATTAAATATTTAGATTCTTGGTTAAAAAAATAATTCTCGACGAAAATTAAATCAATTTTAGACAATATATATTAGTTACTTTTTCAACAAAAGAGATGAATTTTTATCAAAAAAGTTCACCCCAAAAGATGATTTTTTAACACAGAATAATTAATTTTCTACTAAGAAAGAAGAGTTTTCGAAAAAAATACATTAATTTTTTAACAAAACTGTTGAATTTTTAAGTCAAAAGGGCGAATTATTTACAAAACGGTTGAATTTTCAACCAGAAAATATGATTTTTTAAGAAAACAGTTAATTTTCTACCAAATAATTAAATTTTAATTACATTTTTTAATTTTTACACAAATATTAAAATTTTCAACCAGAAAATATGATTTTTTAAGAAAAAAGAATGTTTAACTAAATATTTTTTTCCAACCAAAGAAACGAATTCTTAACATTAAAATACAATTTTTAAATTATCTGAAAAACCGAAATAGAAATATCGGAAAAGGTAAATTTTCCACAAAAGATGGAAAAGTTAAAGTGATTTTTTCAAGTTAAAAGATCAATTTTCAACCAAAAATAAAATATACTTGAATTTTTTAAAAATAGTACAAAAATAATTAAATAAATAAAAAATAATTAAATAATTTAGTCAAATAAATTTTCAACCAAAGCGGAAACGAATTTTTAACAAAATACTTTAATTTAAAGAACAGAGATCAGTTTTAACAAAAAAATAAAACAGATTAATTTTCTAAAGATTCAACTTCTATAAAAAGTTTTAATTTTCAACTAAAAATTGAAGTTACATTTTAGCTTGAAAAAGTAATTCTATATAATAAAAAACTAATTTTCTATCAATAAGAGGAATTTTTAACAAAGTAAAATAAATAAATTTGCAACCAAATGTTTGAATTTTTAAAATAATTTTCAACCAAAACGATAATTTTATCACCAAGAAGCTTAAATATTCTTCCACTAATTCGAATTTTCAACAAAGTACATGGATTTTCATCTAAAAAATATCAAGTTTCAGCGAAAATTAGAATAGATGAAATGTTAAAAAAATAAATGTTCAACAAAAAAAAATTATTTCATGAACCAAAAATAGGAGTATTAAATTTTCAATTAAAAAAGTCAATTTTCAACCAAAAAAAATTAATTCTCAACAAAATAATTCAATTTTAAACCCTGAAGGTGAATCTTCTACGAAAATAGATACAGTTGCAGTAAAATTTATAAATTTTCAAATAAAAAAAATAAATTTACAAATTAAACCTAGAATAGTTCAATTTTCAGTTAGAAATGTAAATGTTAAACAAAGAAAAAAACGAGTTTTTAGAAAAATTATTTAATTTTCAAATAAAAATATAAGTTTTCAAGAAAACTTGGATTCAGCTAAAAAATTAATTTTCAACTAAAAAGAAAGGAATTCGCAGCCAATTAAATTAGTTTTTTTTTATCACAGTATGAATTTTTGACCAAATAGTGGAATTTTCAACACAAAAGATGAATTTTCTATTAAAAAAAAACGAATTTTTAACTGAATATTTTTTTCCAACCAAAGAAAATAATTGTTAAATTTTCTACAAAATAGAAAATTTTATAGAAAAAAAGATTACATTTATATCGAAAAATGTAAATTTTCCACAAAAGATGGAAAAATTAATGTGAATTTGTCAATTAAAAAGATCAATTTTCAACCAAAAAGGAAACGAATTTTTAAGAAAATAGTTAAATTTTCAAGAACAGAATTTACTTTTTAGCAAAAATATAAAACAAATAAATTTTAAACTAAAAATAGAATAATTAAATTATCAGTAAAAAATTTAATTTTTAATAAAATCAAAGTAAATGTTAAACTAAGTTCCAACTTCTATAAAAAGGTTCAATTTTCATCTAAGAATGAAAGTTACATTTTTAGCTTAAAAAATTAAATCTAAATAATAAAAAAATAATTGTTAAATTTTCTACAGAACAGAAAATGTTATAGAAAAATAAGATTACATTTACATCGAAAAAGGTAAATTTTCCACAAAAGATGAAAAAGTTAAAGTGAATTTTTCAACTAAAAAGATCAATTTTCAACAAAAAATAAAGTATACTTGAATTTTCAATTAGTAAAATAAATTTTCAACCAAAAAGGTAACGAATTTTTTACAAAATAGTTAAATTTTCAAGAGCAG
Organism: Druon quercuslanigerum; assembly: GCA_010014905.2. Lineage (NCBI taxonomy): Eukaryota > Metazoa > Arthropoda > Insecta > Hymenoptera > Cynipidae > Druon > Druon quercuslanigerum. The sequence goes on along the minus strand of JAAAKG020176307.1, from coordinate 16,498 downwards.
AATCGAATTTATAGCAAAAATATAAAACAGATAAATTTTCAACTAAAAATATAATAATTAAATTTTTATTAAAAAACCTAATTTTGAATAAAATAAAAGTAAATTTTGAACGAAATAGTATAATTTTCAACTAAGATTCAACTTCTATAAAAAGGTTCAATTTTCATCTAAAAGTGGAAGTTACATTTTTAGCTTACAAAATTAGATCTAAATAATAAAAAACTAATTTTCAATCAATAAGGTGAATTTTTAATAAAGCAAATGAATTTGCAACCAAATATTTAAATTTTCAACTTAAAAAGATAAATTTTGAATCAAGGTAAATTTGCAGTTAAAACAGTTAATAATCAACTAGAAAACATAATTTTCAACAAAAAAATTAAATTTTTAACAAAAAAAGGTTTGTCATCTAAAATGATAAATCAACAACCAAATAAATTTTTAACAAATTTCCAACTAAGTATTGGAAATTTCAAACAAGAAGGATGATTTCTTCAACGATAAACGTGATATTTTATATTTCAACCAAAATTTTTTTAAATTTTATACCAAAAAAGATGAATTTTCATCTAAAAAATATCAGTTTCCAGCGAAAATTAGAATAGTTGAAATGTTCAAAAAAAAAAATGTTTAACAACAAAAAATTATTTTATTAACCAAAAATAGGAGTATTAAATTTTCAATTCAAACAATCAATTTTAAACCCTAGAGGTGAATCTTCTATGAAAAAAGGTACAGTTTCAGTAAAATATATAAATTATTATTAATTTTAGATGTTAATTTTGTTTGTCTACTGATCTATATCAATATTATTAAAATATTGATAAATCTTAAGATTATGAAAAAATATCTCTATCTTAGACAAACAAAATTAACATCTAAAATTAATAATAAATATTCCCTGGTCAATAAACCTAAGATCAACAATTAAAATATATAAATTTTCAACTAAAAAATATAAATTTACAAACCAAACCTAGAATAGTTCAATTTGCAGTTAGAAATGTAAATTTTGAACTAAGAAAAAACGAGTTTTCAGCAAAATTATTTAGTTTTTAACAAAAGTTATAAAAGTAAAAAAAAAATGTATTTAACTAAAAAATTAATTTTCAACTAAAAAGAAAGGAATTTGCAGCCAATTAAATAAGTTTTTTATGACAGTGATGAATTTTTGACCAAAAAGTCGAATTTTCAACACAAAAGATGAATTTTCTATAAAAAAAACAACGAATTTTTAACTAATTTTTTTTTCAACCAAAGAAACGAATTTTTAACATAAAACTATAATTGTTAAATTTTCTACAAAACAGAAAACTTTATAGAAAAAAATGACATTTATTTCGAAAAAGGTCAATTATCAACCAAAAAGGAAACGAATTTTTCAAATAATAGTTAAATTTTCAAGCACAAAAATTAATTTTTATCAAAAATATAAAACAGATAAATTTTCAACTAAAATAGAAGGATTCAATTTTCAGTTAAAAACAAAAAAAAGGTTTAATTTTCATCTAAAAATGAAAGTTACATTTGTAACTTAAAAAATTAAAGCTAAATAATAAAAATCTAATTTTCAATCTATAAGATGAATTTTTAACAAAGTAAATGAATTTTCAACCAAATGTTTGAATTTTTAAAAGAATTTTCAACCAAAACGATGAGTTAGTCACCAAGAAGCTTAAATATTCTTCCACTAATTCGAATTTTCAAGTTAAGAAGATAAATTTTGAATTAAACATGTACAAGGTAAATTTGAAGTTAAAACAGTTAATATTCAACTAGAAAACGTAATTTTCAACAAAATAATTAAATTTTTAGCAAAAAAATGTTTGTCAACTAAAATGATAAATCATCAACCAAATAAATGATTTTTCAACAAAGTTCCAACTAAGTATCTGAATTTTCAACCAAAAAGGATGGGTCGTCAACAATAAACGTGATATTTTATATTTCAACCAAATTTTTTTTTTTTACTTTTTTTAAATTAATTGTCAACTAAACAGCAACTCTGTAATTTAAAAAAGTGTGAAAAACGTACATTGGTTCTAAAACTGCTCCGGCTTCACAATGATACCTTGGTGGTACCGTTTTCCATTTTTTAGCGAGAGCAACCATTGCTCCAGCGTCCAAAACCCCATAACCAAAGAGATGGTTAAATTCCAAACCAACACCATTCATTGTCCAATGAAATCTTCCCTTAGCGTCAAACAGAGAATTTCTTTTTGATGTCAAGACAGTCAGATGTTGGATGTCTCTCCAGCTTAGTTGAGGGCTATTAAAAATTGTTAATAAATATTGAAGATTATAAAATTTAATTAATTTTTATTTCTGAAATTGATGAATTTTCTAACTCACTTAGCTTCGAGAGCAAGAGCAAACACTCCAGCTGCCTCAGGTGCTGCTGCAGATGTTCCGCTGTGGGTTGTTGTACATTTCCCATAAAGGTCGGTTGTAGCCTAAACGAAAAAATTAGTCTCAAATTTTTTACAACTAAACTAAACTAAACTAAACCGTTTCTAAAATTTCCTAAAATTTCCTAAACTGTAACAGAATTTTCAGCAATGATAACTGCATAAAACTTTAGTAACATGCTTTAGTTAATTCTCTTTGAGTTTAGGAATTTTCAGTTAATAATTTTTATAGCAATAATTTCTTAACAAAGTGGTTCAACCAAAATTTAAAAAAAAGTTTAATCCACAAGCTGATAGAAAATTAATTTTTGAGAAAAGAGTAGCATTTTTATCCAAGAAAGATTAAATATTAACTTATTTATATTAAAATTAATGAACCGGACAATATTGTCTCTATATACACGTATAACATGTTTGGAAAAATTTATTTACAAAGTTATTCAAATGTTATTTTATTTTGTATACATAATATTCATATGTAAATATGAATGTTTCTTAAAAAATAATTTCTTGAAAATGTGGTTCAACCAAAATTAAAAAAAAAAAATTGAATCCTCAAACAGAGAGAACAGATAAATTTTGTAATTTCCAACATCAAAATATAAGTTAGGAATAAAAAAAAGTATAACTTTTTTGAACAAATTTTGGAATTTTTATATAAAATGTTCCATTTTTATACTCAAAGTTGCAATTTGATCAAAAAAAAATTTTAATTTGACTTTTCAGCATATAAAAACGAGTTTTAAATGAGAAAGAAATTTTCTACGATAATTGTAGAATTTTTTTCCAAAAATATAAATTTTCAACAAAACAGTTGAACTTTTAACAAAAAAATTACTTTTTAACAAAATTGTTGAATTTTAAGTTAAACCATTGCGTTTTTATCTAAGAAAGATATAATTTCTAGTAAAACAAATGAATTTTTTAAATAAAAAGAAAAATTTTCGAAACCTAGTTAAACTTCAAAAAAAGTAATGAATTTTCAACTAAAATGAATCTTCGAACGAAAAATTGACTTTTCAACAATTATGTGGACTTTCCTACGAAGTAGATTGATTTGTAACGAAAAGATATAAATTCTCAACGAAAAATTAAAAAATTGATATTTCAGCCTAAACAAATTTTAATTTTAAATAAAAAACAACAATTGGAAATCAACCAAAAAGACGAATTTTCAACAAATCCTTTAAGCTTTTTAAACAAAAAGAATACTTATCAACAAAATTGTTTTGTTTTTCTTTGAAAAAAATATTAATTTTCAACCAAATTCTTGAATTTTCTAACAATCTAGTTGAATTTTTAATAAAAAAGACGAATTTTCTGCTTGAATTTTTTAGTTTTCTATAAAGTAAATTAATTTTTTACCAAGCAATTGAATTTTCAACGAAGATTCAACCGAGGGGATTTATTTTCTACCAAAAAAGATAAATTTAAGAACAATACATTTATTTTTAACCATGCTGTTGAATTTTTAACTAAAATGATCACTTTTAATCAAACAGTCGAACTTTTAAATGAAAAATATAAATTTTCTACTAAAATAAAGCACGTACATTCTTAATGTAAAAATAAATAAATTGTTTACAAAAATTTTATATAATCAGCAAAATAGTTCAGTTTTTTTAAAATTCAGGATATAAATATTCAACTAAAATGAATAATCTTCTTCAACTAGAACCAAAAAAATAAATATTCAACAAATAGTTAGAATGTCAACTAAGTAGTTTAATTTTTAACAAAGAAGATTAATTTTCTACCAAAAACGAAAATTTTTTAACTAAATAGATGAATTTTCAATCACTTGGAGCGTGCGTTTGTGGGGTTTCGCGCTTCGCGCTCGGTCTTTGTATATTCTCTACATTTGTGCAGAGCCTTTTTAAAAGTAAAGATCAAAGTATCGATAAAAGTAATTAGGTGATTGTGAATACTCTTTCGTTAAAGCTCCTTCGGCTTTAAGGAACAATGAACAATTCATAACACGCATTGACATTAAAGCACACGTAGTTTCATTGTCTTGTTTAAAAAAGTACACATTCTTGAAAAAAAACAACTTTTGTTATCAAACATTTTATTGCAACTTTAGCCCGTCTTTTAAAAAGCCTTTCTAAGCGCCTAGGATCTAGAGTTTACAACGAACGAAATTTCGATTAATGACGGGGGAGGGGGTAGTAGCGTTGTAATAGATGGGAGTTCAAATTGTCTCATTTTCACATTCCCGACCCTCCTTTAGTTACGAAACCAAAAACATATACAGACTGGACCATTTTAATCTATCCACCCTTAAAATCTCCGGAAATAAGCGGTATACAAAAAATTTTCTGACAAAAGTTGCTCAGGACAATAGGGGGGCCATCTTTCTGTAAAATCGTTTTTGACCTTGAGGTCAATTTCCAAGGTTATTTGAAGGCTACATTGTTTTTTACACGGGAACCACTATTTTTGACATTGAATTCTGAAAGAACGGGAAATTTTACGTCCAAAATGATAGTTAGAGTCAATTTTCACGAGGTCAAATGAAGGTTAAACCGAGGTCAAATTTCAAAAATCATGCAAAACATGATTTTTTTGTTTTATTCTTTTAACACGTATGAGCAACACAAATCTGGGGTGGATTTGGGTCCAACGACCTTGATCACCTTGACCTTGAGCCCAAGTTTGAAGGTCATTAGAAAGTCAAAGTGTTTGTTTTCTTCAACTAATACACCCGAAACCAAACCCTTAAACTCACAAGCTCCAAACCAACAAACTTCACACTTTGACCTTCGAATGACCTTCGAATCCGGCCTCAAGGTCAGTGTGATCAAGGTCGTTGATCCCAAATTCACCCCAGCTTTGTGTTGACCGAACGTATTAAAAAAAATAAAACAAAAAAATCATGTTCTACATGATTTTTGAAAGTTGACCTCGATTTAACCTTTATTTGACCTCGTGAAAATTGACTCTAACTATCATTTCGAACGTAAAATGTCCCGCTCTTTCAGAATCTAATGTAAAATATAGGGGTTCTCATAAAAAAATCAATGTGACCTTCAAATAACCTTGAAAATTGATCTCAAAGTCAAAAATTGATTTTGCAGGCCCCCATTGTCCTGAGCAACTTTTGTCGTGACAACTTTTTTCTATGCCGCTTATTTCCGGATATTTTGGGGTGGATAGATTAAAATACCCCACCCTGTATGTATATATTTTTGAAAACACATTTATATATTTGAGAAGCTTTGAAAAAAATTGTGAAATTATTAAATGAAAAAAGTTATTTTTGGATTTTCCATTATTTTGTATGCTGTAAAAATTTAAATTTTCGATTTTTCAAGAAGAATCAACAAGTTGCTATGATAACTTGTGAATGTTATAACTCTGGTAATTCTTCGTTTTGTGAAAAAAAGTCTTTAGGATGAATTGTTCGTATTTTTGAATACTATGAATACCTGTACAGAGAATTTTTAAATTTTGAAAAAAAGTTGCCTCAAAAATATTCAAAACATACCCATTTTTTGAATTTTTATCCAAAATGTCTGGCTAACGAACTTGCCCTTAAGCTTAAGACACTAAAAGAGTGTACCAAAGGCCAATCTAATAGAATATTTTTTTCAAAAGTTATCGTGGAAACAGACAGACAAACATACATAAATACAGACAAACAGACAGGCACATTCCTAAATTTTCCTAAATTCCTGTTTTTCGGATTCAGGGGGTCTCAAAACGTGGACATTTGACAAAAACTGGGGGGGGGGGTCAAATTTTACACAAATCTAATACCTTGTCTGATGAGAATGTTAAAATGCGTAAGTTGAATTTTCAGTTAAAAAAGTTAATTTTCAACAAAGAAAAAAGAATTTTCTTCAAAGAGTTCAATTTTAAACCAAATTATTTTCAACTGAAATCAAGAATCTTCAGCCAGAAAAATGAATTTTTCAAGGAACAAAGTATTTCCACTTTTAAACAGGTAGTTAAATTTTCAACCAAGTAGTTGAAAAATCAACTAAAAAAGATCAATTTTCAACCAAAAATGGAATACCTATATTTCCAATTAAAAAAAGAAATATTTGACAAACAAGTAGAGTATTCAACAAAATAGTCAAATTTATAAGCAAGGAATAAATTTTCAACTAAAATAAAGATTCTTCAACCCGAACACTTAAACTTTCAATTAAAGCAAAATTAGTTTCAATAAAAAACGAGTTTCAACAATCTATTTGAATTTTGAAACAAATATATAAATAATTAAATTAGATAGTTAAATTTTTAATCCAAAAAGACAAATCTTCAACAATACTAATGTATATCATGAATGGTAATAATATAAATTTACCGAAATGGTATACATTTTTCAGGATAACTAAAAATAAAATGTAATGCAAAGTAAGAAACAAATATTAAAGCAATCATTTAAAAGGAGGTTTGCACTTCATTTTGCAATATCTGAATAAACAGCCCCAGCCCGAAGTACATTAATAAATATAATATACATTTGATATAATAGAGTTGAACATAATGTAGAAAAGTTCGCATTGTTGATGAAATTAAGTTAAAGCCGATGGAGTTTTAACAAAAGAGAATTCACAATCACCAAATGACAGTTGCCGATTTGCGCGAGCTGAATGCATAATGGAGCGTGAAGGGCGAGACAAATGAATTATCGAGCGTGCAGTGCGAGAAACAACAGTCGCGCGACCTAGGTGTGCTCAAGCTCGCTAGCGCGCTCAAGCTTGCGAATTATTATTTGTTATGTTCGGTTCTTGGGATTTTGTGTCATTCTAAGGTCCTTTCTGATATGCATTGTGTTTTGATTGAAAGTAATTTAGACTTCAGTATGGTTTTTCAAATATTTTAGTTCCTAGGATTTTGTTTTGTGTGTATTGTATTGTAGTTATCGAACGGAGTCAAAGAGGCATAGAAAGTGGTGGGAATGTCATCAAACTAAATATTTATATTATGCAAATTACATTATGGTACTAACCACTCCAGTATTAGGATCCTTAGCCCCATTGCTGAAGGTCGAGGCCAGAGTGCTTGAACAGCTCTCATCGTAATGGGCGTTTTGACCATCATTGATTGCACTATTTATGCTAATAGTCCACATACTCGCTGCATAGCCGTCACAATTGCAATCGTCCTCTTCACCTCCATCACCAGAAGCCCACACATAAATGTTACCAAGGCCATTTCTCCCCTAAAAGAGAATTAACGAAAAGCATAAGATATCGATTATTTTACCCGAAAAATATATTAATCAAGCGTTTGAGAAGGATTTTAGAAATCAAGATTAATGAAATTAAAATTATGACTAAATTTACATTTTAAATCTTCATAATTCAATATTTAAAAATTTTAAATTTTTGAAATGCAAGTATTCCAAAATTGCATCATTATCTATTATGTACGCATTGAATATTGAAGTATTCAATTGAAAATATTAACATATAAATCATTTTCAGTTCTAAATTTTTAAAATTGAGCTAATAGAAAAAGTAAATAAATCTTAAACAGTGAATAATTTGCAATTCTATATATATTTTCGAAATTCGAGAATTTGAAATATTAACTCTTCAAAATTGTAAAACATTGAATTGTAAATATGTAAAATAAAATTTTTTTAATCCTGAAAATTCACGAAATTCAAATTATAGAAATTTTAAGTTTTACAGTTAAAAACTATGTAATTTTGATGATTTATATTAGAAATGTATTCAATTTGGAAAATACAGAACTGAAAAATCTTGACAAAATTTAAGAATTTGTATTTATAAGTCTTTAAAATTGAATAAAGTTCCGTTTTCTATTCTCACAATTAAATATTTTTCATAAAAACGTTAAAAACTATATTTTTGAAAAAAAAACATTCTAAATTATTGAATCTTGAACTACAAAACTTAAAAAATAAAGATTTTCTAATTGCAAATCGTTAAAATAAAAGATTTTTCAATTTATTAATCTGGATTACATCAAATTACAGTGGATTATTACTCAGTCTAATACGATTTACTTTAAAATAAAATTGTTTAATTTTTAATCAAATAAATAAACGTTTAACAAAATAGATGAATTTTCAACACAGAAGATTATTTTTCTAACAAAAAATAAGAATTTTCAAGAAAATACGTGAATTTTTAATTAAAACAGATTAAATTTTTGAAAAAAAGTTAAACTTTCATTTAAGAGATCAACTTTCAAAAAAAGAACGAATTTTAAACGATAATTCTTCAACAGGAAAAATTGAATTTTCAGTTAAAAAATAAATTTTTAAACAAAAAACCAAAATTTCACAACAATATGGTTACATTTAGAACTACAGATGAATTTTCAACTAAAATGATGAACCTTCAAATAAGATTATGAATCTTCAACCAAAAAAATGATCTGGTTAACAAAATTGATTACATTTAGACACAAGAGATTAATTCTTAACAAGAAATCTAATATTTGCTATTTGAACCAAAATCGATTTTATTTTTTATATTGAAACACTTGAACTCAAAAAAAAAAAATTTAACAAAAAAAGTTGATTGTTCCACAAAAAAAGTACTATTTAAATCTTTAATATTTAACAGAGTATTTCAAACAAGTAGATGAATTTTAAACTAAAAAATATAAGTTTTCAACTTAAAATGGAATGTTTACATTTTAGATTAAAAAAAATTAATTTGTAATTTTTAAAGACAGTTTTTACAATATAGTAAATCAACAAAAATAATGACTTTGTAACCAAATTTAATCACTTGGATTATCAAATTTACTCGAAATTACAAGTGGATTGATCCAAATACACTGGGATTACTAGTTTTGATAACCAAACGGTCCAGAGAATTATGTCCGTCCGTTGTACTTTTTGCCAAAGCAACGGAAGCGAGTTAAAATATAGAGGAAGGAAGTAGGGATAGTGAGGGGAAATGAGGGTGGAGGAGTGAGGGGAAGTTAGGGGGAAAATGAGAAATGAAGAAAATTAGGTAAAGTAAGGAAAATGAGGGGAGAAATTAAAGTAGAGAAAATGAGGGGAGTGTAAGTAAGGGGATTGAGGGAAAGTAGTGGAAGGGATCTTAGAGCGAGGAAAAGTAGAGAGGGAAAGCAGAGGAAGTAAGTGAGAATCAGGAGAAATGACAAAAGGGGTAATAGGGGAAATGTAGAAAAATAAGAGGAGGTAAATTATGGGGAGTGAGCGAAAGTAGGGGGAAGGATAAATTAGGAGAATTAGGTTAAGTTAGGGGAATTAGGTGAAGTAAGGGAAATGAGGAGGGAGGAATGAGGTAAAGTAGGAAAAATGACAGGGGATGAAGTAGGGAGGTTTAACGAGAGAAGTGGATGGGAAGTTAGGTCAACTGAGAGAGCGAGTAGCAGAAAAGAGGGGAGATGAGAAGAGGGAAAGTGGAGAAAGTAAGTGAAAAAAGAGGAAATGAGAAAACAGGTAATAGGGGAAATGGAGAGAAACAAGGGGAGGTGGAGAGAAACAAGGGGAGGTGGAGAATGGGAAATAAGGGGAAGTAGGGGGGACGGATAAATTAGGGGAATTAGGTTAAGTAAGGGAAATTAGGCGAAGTAAGAGAAATGAGAGGAGGAAATAAAGTAGAAAATAAAGCAGGGAAAATGAGGGGAGTGTAAGTAAGGGGATTGAGGGAATGTAGTGGAAGCGATCTTAGGGCTAGTGAGAGGAGAGCGAGTAGCAAAAAAGAGAGGAGATTTTGAGAGGGAAAGTAGAGGAAGTAAGTGAGAATCAGGGATAATGAGAAAAGGGGTAATAGAAGAAATGTAGAAAAACAAGGGTAGGTAAATTATGGGGAATGAGCGAAAGTAGGGGGAAGGAGAAGTTAGGAGAATTAGGTAAAGTTACGGAAATTAGCTGAAGTAAGGGAAATGAGGAGAGAGGAATGAGGTAAAGTAAGAAAAATGAGGGGGGATAAAGTAGGGAGGTTTGGCGAGAGTAGTGGATGGGAAGTTAGGGCAACTGAGAGAACGAGTAGCAGAAAAAAGGGAAAATGAGAAGAGGGAAAGTGGAGGAAGTAAGTTAAAAAAGGGTCAATAAGAAAATGGGTAATAAGGGAAATGTGAAAAAACAAGGGGAGGTGAAAAATGGGAAATAAAAGAAATTAGGTAGGCGGATAAATTAGGGGAATTAGGTTACGTAAGGGAAATTAGGTGAAGTAAGAGAAATGAGGGGAGAAAATAAAGTAGAAAATAAAGTAGGGAAAATGAGGGAAGTTTAAGTAAGGTGGTTGAGGGAAAGTAGTGGAAGGGATCTTAGGGCTAGTGAGAGGAGAGCGAGTAGCAGAAGAGAGTGTAGATTATGAGAGGGAAAGTAGAGGAACTAAGTGAGAATCAGGGAAAATAATAAAAGGGGCAATAGGGGAAATGTAGGGAAACAAGGGGAGGTAAAGTATTAGAAATGGGGGAAAGTAGGGCGAAGAAGAAATTAGAAGAGTTAAGTTAAGTTAGGGAACTTAAGTAAAATAAGGGAAAAGCGGTAAAATAAGGAAGATTAGGGGAGAGGAATGAGGTCAAGTAGGAAAAATGAGAGGGGATGAATTAGGGAGGTTTAGCGAGAGTAGTGGATGGGAAGTTAGGGCAACTGAGAGAACGAGTAGCAGAAAACAGGGAAGATGAGAAGAGGGAACGTGGAGGAAGTAAGTGAAAAAAGGGTTAATAAGAAAATGTGAAGAAACAAGAGGAGGTGAAGAATTGGAAATAAAAGGAAGTAGGTAGGCGGATAAATTAGGGGAATTAGGAAATATTATTATTAGAAATTATTATTATTATTAATTATTATTTATTATTATTAGAAATTTTTTGAGTGAGAGAAATAAGGTGAAGTAAGAGAAATGAGGGGAGAAAATAAAGTAGGGAAAATGAGGGAAGTGTAAGTAAGGTGGTTGAGGGAAAGTAATGGAAGGGATCTTAGGGCTAGTGAGAGTAGAGTGAGTAGCAGAAGAGAGAGTAGATTATGAGAGGGAAAGTAGAGGACGTAAGTGAGAATCAGGGAAAATGAGAAAAGGGGTAATAGGGGAAATGTAGAGAAACAAGGGGAGGTAAAGTATTAGAAATGGGGGAAAATAGGGGGAAGGAGAAATCAGAAAAATTAAGTTAAGTTAGGGAAATTAGGTAAAATAAGGAAAATGAGGGGAGAGGAATGAGGTAAAGTAGGAAAAATGAGAGGGGATAAAGTAAGGAGGTTTATCGAGAGTAGTGGAAGGGAAGTTAGGGCAACTGAGAGAGTGAGTAGCAGAAAAGAGGGGAGATGAGAAGAGGGAAAGTGTAGGAAGTGAAAAAAGGGGAAATGAGAAAATGGGTAATAAGGGAAATGTAGAGAAACAAGGGAAGGTAAAGAATGGGAAATAAGTAAGGGAAATTATATAAAGTAAGAGAAAGGAGGGGAGAGGAATAAGATAAAGCAGCGTAACTAAAGGGAGTGGACGTAGAGGGAGGTTGAGAGAAGTGTTGTGAGGGAAGGTAGGAGGAGGGATGGGAGAGAGAATGTGGAGAAGTGAGGAGAAATGAGGAGAGAGAAAGTAGAGCATGAAAGCAAAAATAAAGTAAAATAAGATGAGTGGTAGTGGGGGAAGTGAAGGGAAAGAAGGGGAAGGAAGGGGAAATGAGGTAAAGTAGAAGAAATACCTATAGATAAGAGTAAGTAGGGGAGGGAAGGGGAAGTATGGAGAAGACGATGGGTGAAATGAGGGGAATGGAAATACAAGCAACTTTATGAAAGGGGAGATTGTATTTTTAAGCGTGGGAAGAAAAGCCAGTAGAATGTTAATCATGATTGTTAACGGGTGGTATAAATTAAAAAAAGCATTGACAAAGGGTATGAAATAGAGAAAAGAAAGACAATGGGAAAATATTTACAGGAATTTACCAAGTAATTTTAATTGGAGAGCACAAAGGGTATTTGCAATTCGAGATGAAAGCAGGAAAAGGCAAAAGGAAAATGACAAAAAACAAAGAACAAAGGGAGTAATAATCACAGGAGCAAGATCAAATAAAATAGAGCATAGGAGGGAATAAAATACATTAAAATTAATCAATAAAATTATTTTTTTCTTCTAAATTATAGAATAATTAATTACTCAATTTTATTCCATTCTTTCATTATTAAAGTATTGGAAATTATCCAGTTTCAAAACATCTTGTCATAAATATCAGATTAGAAAATTTCCAACTTTAGTAAGACGTCCTGTAAGATAAACATCATGAGTAATCAGGGTAGAATGCTTGTATAATAATTGGCTAGGATATAGAGGGGAAAGTTTTGAAAGAACAGGCAAGAATATTAATACTGGGGTGACTGGAATACGAGAATAGGGAGAAAAAAGTGGTCTAAGAGGAAAGTTTTAATTGAGTCAGAGTAAACAGTTGGTGACTGGGGCAAAGTTTCCCTCAGTAAAATATTCCTTTGGAATTAAAGAAACCGTTCCTTTCTCATAATTGTATTCAACCCACCATCAATAACTTCAAAGTACAGGAAATCAATTTCAGTAAAGAACAATCTAAATTGGAATAAAAAATTATTTTTTTCAATCTTTCTAAAAGAAACTTACTTAACTGAGAGCCAATTACATAAAGGTGTTTAGAGACAAAATAAAACTTTTCATTCCTTGTAACCTTTTTTTTACAAAGGATCCATTTTTAGGGTTCTGCAACCCCGAGGAGAAATCCTACGAGGAGAGGGGAAATAGGGGAATTCAGTAGAATTGGGGTAGGTGAAGTAGGGACAGTAACTGAAATGATGAGAAGTGAGAGACTGGGTATTAGAATAATGCGGGTGAATAGGGAGGGGAAGTGAGGGGTGGGGAAGAAAAGTAGGGGTTTGAGAGTGTTCACTGGGGAAATGAGGAGACTGGGAAATAGAGGAAGAAATTTGTAAAGGTTGATGTAGCGGAAAGAGAAGTGAGGGGAGGGGAAACATGGAAGGAGTCGGGAAAGTAGGAGGAGTAGTGAAGAGAAAGTATGGGAAGGGGGAATTTAATTTAAATGGATGTAAATTGGAAAATAAATTATCAAAAATCATACCTCATTCACCCCACGAACGATAGCTCTCATTGTAGCATTTCGAGGGCCATCGACAGTTTTTCCATCATCAGTTGGCCCCCACGACGCACTGTATATATCGATCAAATTCGGCTCATGTCCCATACTGTTGGCTTCTATTAAATCAGTCATATATGGCTGATCAAGCATTCTGATTCCAGCAATTTTTGAATCATAAGCCACACCAACACCACAAACGCCATTGTCTCTTGCAGCTGCCACTTCTCCCGCACATCTTGTTCCATGACTATAAATATTTAAAAATACCATTTTGAATTAACTTTTTATTTTTATTTTTCTTAGTCTCCAGCGAATTTTAAGTTTTCATTTATTTTTGTTAAAAAACATACCAATTACCGACGAAAAAGACTAACATAACCTAAAGTGGTTCAAAATTCTCAGTCATTTCCCCTACTTCATATAATTGGCCACCTCTTATGCTACCTTTTTTTAGCTTAATTATTATTAAAAAAATTGTTTAGGATCATAAATCTTCTTTTAAACTTCATTTTTTGTTTAAAACTACCGATTTTCAGTGAAGAACGTTAACATAACCTAAAATTGTTTAAAAAAATTATCTTTTTTAAAATCTGTACCAACGTCCTATGAAAATCGCGATCATAGCATAACATTGTTTAAAATTTGTGATCTGCTTTAAAATAAAATAATTTTTTTTAAAGTACCGATTTCCGGTACAAAACGCGAACAAATCCAAAATTTGCGAATTCAATGATTTTGAGTGATAATCTGAAAAAATTTATGATTTTTTTGTCAACATAGCAATTGACGATGAAAAAATAATTATTCCAGAATATAATTCTTTTTTCAAATTTAATAACTTTTGTTTAAAATAACCGAATGCGAGTCAAAAAATTAAACATAACCTTTAACTGCTTGAAAATGGTAAAATTGTGGAAAACGTGAATATAACCTCAAACTGTTCGAAAATGGTAATATTATTGAAAATATAATGATTTTTCTTTTATAATAAGAAATTTTGTTATAAGATGCTAACATAACCTAAAATTGTTGAAACTGGTAATTTTTTTTAATCTATTATTTTTCATTAAAAATGCCAATTTCTGAAGAATAATACTTAAATTATAATAATCTTTCTTTTAAAAACAAATTATTTTTTGATGTAAAACGCTAAAGTAACCTAAATTGTTAACAAAAATAATTAATCATTAAAATTTAATGCTTTTTGTTTAAAAAAAATTAAGTTTCGTTAAAAAACGCTAAGAAACGCCAAAAAATGTAATTTATTGAAAAATGTTAACCGTTTAAATCTAATTATTTTTAATTAAATACTCATTTCTGAGTTTCCAAATGGTCGAATTTTTAAACAAACAAAAAATAAACTTCAACCAAAAACATTTATATTTTCAACTGAATATTGGATTTTAAATCCAAAAGAGGGAATATTCTGTGCAGAAAGATAAATTTTTACCAAATAGTTGAATTTTTTAAGAATGATTAAATCTTCAACAAAATATTTGAATTTTCAACTAAAATGATGAGCCTACAAAAAAAATTTTTTTTGGCAAAGTAGCTCAATTTTGAACTAAGTAGTTAAATTTTTAATAAAAATATATGAGTTTTCAACAAATAATCTAATATTTGATATTTCAAAAAAATTATTTTTAATTTAAATAAAAAAAGTTAAATTGAATTTAATAAAACTATTATTTTTCAATTAAAATTGTAATAGTTGATATTTTAACTAGGAAAGATTTTTATTTTAAATGAAAAACAGTTAAAAATTTACCAAATCTTAACCAAAACAGAATAATTTTTAACCAAACTGTTGCTTTCTTAACAAAAAAAAATAAAATTTCTACTGCAAGAGATGAATTTTCAACAAAAGAGTTGAATTTTAAACCATGAAAAATTTTTTAGTCATGAAAGAAAAAAATTGTAAACAAATTGTTGAAATTTCTAGAAAAAAGGGAATTCTTTGGGAAACATTTCAATTTTCAATTTAAATAAAAAAGAGTTTTCAACGTAAAAGTTAATTTTCAACCAAATAAATGGTCCTTCTACGAAAATAATTGAATTTTTAATCGAAAAATTATTATTTAACAAACAAGTTCAATTCTTAAGCCAATAAGACGAATTTTTAATTAAAAAATTAATTTTTTAACAATTGTGGAATTTTAAACCAAAATTGATCAATTTTTAGTAAAAAGGGGGATAATAAAATTTGTGGTTAAAAAAATTGTTTCTCAGTGAAAAATATTAATTTTCGTGTCGTACAAGAGAAATTTATAACATAATATGTAGAATTTCAACAAAAAATTTAATTTTCAACTAAAACGCATCAATTTTCAGCCAATAATGGAAAAGTAAAGTATTCAGTAAAGAAAATTAATTTTAAGTTGAATTTTCTTTCTGAGGTAATGAATTTTCAACTAAAAAACAATTGATTTTTAATCGAATAGTGGATGTTTCAAATAAAAACAATAATTTTTTAATGCAAAATATAATAGTAATTTTTTTGTTAAAAAAATTGGTTTTTAATCGAAAATATTAACTTTCTATCATAAACGACGAATTTACTAAAAAAATTCATACATTTTTAAAAAACTAAATTTTGAACTGAAACCCATAAATTTTTAACTAATAATGAAATAGACAAATTTGCACTGAACGAAATTAATTTTCAGTTATGCTCCCATCCCAAAGTATTGAATTTTCAACAAAAAAAAGTACATTTTTAACCGAATAATGAAATTTAAAAATGAAAAGAATCAATCTTTAAATAAAAAATGATATAGTCATATTTGTAGTTACAAATTTTTTTTTAGCAAAAATGTTAATTTTCCACCATAACAAAAAATTTTAAAAAAAATAAATACATTTTCAAACGAAATATTTAATTTTCAACTAAAACCCATCAATTCTCAACCAATAATGGAATAGTCAAGTATTCAGTATAAAAAATTAATTTTCAGTTGAATTTTGATTCCAAAGAAATGAATGACCAACAAAAAAGTATATTTTTAACCAAGTCGCGGAATTTAAGAATAAAAACAATCAATTTTTAATAAAAAATGAAATAGTAATATTTGTAA
>JAAAKG020176296.1:0-26648 GCA_010014905.2 Druon quercuslanigerum | reverse complement strand
TCAATGTAATTGAATTCAAAAAATTCAATGTAATTGAATTCAAAAAATTCAATGTAATTGAATTCAAAAAATTCAATGTAATTGAATTCAAAAAATTCAATTTAATTGAATTTTTTAGGAGACAGTTGAATTCTCAACCAGAAAAAGATCAATCTTTAATCCAAAAGAACGAATTTTCTTTTCAGATAGACATATGTTCAACCAAAACGCTTGAATTTTCGTCTAAAAAATATTGCCAACGAAGTAGTCTACTTTTCAACCAAAGAGAAGAATTTAAAAAAAATGATGAATTTTCAGGCCGAAAAAAACGAATTTTCAAAAAATAAAAGATTATTTAGTCAAGATTTATCTAAATTGCTGAACTTGCAAGCCAAAACACGACTTTTCCACAAAACACTTGAATTTTCAACCCAAAAATATGAATTTACACTTATGGGACAAATTTTGTCCCACACGCAGTAGAGAATTTCGACGCACGTTTGAAGCATCCGTTCACCCGAATGTGACGCAGCATCAGCACCACACGCGCGATGGCGCTGCAATACTACTGCTAGTGCAACCGTTTACCTAAACTTTTTTCCGTGTGACATCGCTAGATTGATGGTCGCTTCCGCAATTTGAACATTTTGCGAGGTTTTTTACATTTTGAGTTTCTGCGTTCTCCTCTGTATTTTCTTCCTCCGGGTGATTATTCGTAAGATGTGCCTGCGCACACTTGACATACTTATAGCGGGAGCTTCCATTTCCAAACAATTGACACCTGCGACATTAAGAAACACGTCAACAGTCTCTGTAATTGTTCCAATATATTCTTACTAGATACACATACTTCACTTTTCTGACTACACATAGTTCTTCATTTGGTAGTAAACTTATTAAATAGTTCAGTTGATCTGTTGGGGTGCTTTGCCTCATGCGGAATACTTTGTCGTTTTGACACCTTGGAGTAGGAGGTTTCCTTTAACTTCCTTAACAGGAATAATAGGCAGATCCTTGGCAATCCGGAATTTCGGTTTCTTATCTTTGAACAATCGGCTAGCACAATGGGTGATATCTTCTGCTTGGGCTTCTTGACAGGCTCTTTTTTAAAGTTGATATCATCCTCCTCACCCATACTGACGTCGTCGTCCGACCGAATTTCATATGTGTTTGGAGTACAGATATCTTCATTTTTCGGCGTCTTTCTGGGTGTCTTTAGTCTGCTTGCAGCCATGTTAGCTGGCGGCGCACCGCACCTCTTATGCTCTAACTCAGGAACTGAGAGACGCGATACACGCACCTTCGCCTCCCAGTCATAACACGTTACTCCACACCCGAGATAGCCGTTATAATTAGTAGGCTTTTTTCCCATACAAAGCAAAGGTCACTTTAACGACCAGTCTTATCAAATATCTCTCAAATGGTTGGGGACCCTCATCCACCCCGCCCTTCTTAAATAATAACAAGCTTTACCTTAACTCGTCTTCTTAACTCCTGTATCGGAGACCATTGCAACGAACCGCAACGTCGCTTTTGATATCCTTGAACTCTCTTGCCCTTCCTTGAAGCCTATCTCCATTACGGAGATGACTACCACCTGACCGATAACCATCGCCGTCATTCCAACAAATACCCTGTATACGCTGTGCCATGCAAACCACCCTTGACCTTCTTTAAAGTAGGTATCCGTTATGGAGAGTACTACACTCGTATTCGCGCTAATCATTGTCACCGCAAAATGGCCCTGGATACCCTGGACAAGAATCTATTTACCAACATTGTGCAGGATATAAAATATAATACCTAAGCTTCTGTAAGTAGTCACATACATTCTCCGATGGATGTATCCCTCTACGGTATTCCTATCGAACGATAATGACGAATCATGGAACAAAAAATATCCCTTTACCCCAGTGTGCGTCGGTTCAAATCCGGCTTGAAGTGAAATTTGTGTGAACTTGTTTTTCGCGATTTCGACACAAATTCGACGGAATTAATTATAAAAAGACATTCATCAATACGTAAATACTTCCGATATCTGCAGAGTAGACTTCTTTTGATAAAATATATCTAGTAAAATCGCGTTGTACGTCGTAAAGGCCAAAAACAGCAGACATTAATGTAACATTCATATCGGCAAAAATTTATTATATTACTATAATTTATATACTTGATTAAAAATTCATATTGATCATTTTAGCTGTGGAGTAAATGAAGAATTCAGACTAACCCTGCCGTTTTGTACGATGTCAGATGGGGTTAACGGTGGTGCTGGGGAAAATGAGGTAGATTCTCATACGGTTAATTCTTCTAATCGAGGGGAAGATGAACCATTGGATCCTGATTGTGAAGCTGCCTTAAATACAACTTATGATAGTAGTGATGGTACTTTACAGGTTTACAGGTTAACTTTCTATTTTTGCATATTAATCTGTAGCGTATGGTACAATTGAAATATATATTCCAATCCCTTGTTTTTATAGATGTGAACGTTGTGATAATTATGAAACTATAAATAAAACAGCATTTTGTACACATCAAGAGCAGTGCCTTGTGAGTGGAGATGCAGGTGAAAGTACTGAGGGCATCGAGGGTGCTGAAAACGATATCGATGGAGAGGAAGGACACCGGTCTCATCGGAAAATGTTTGAATGCGATGTCTGTAATATGAAATTTTCTAATGGAGCTAATATGAGGCGACACAAGGTATCTTTATTCGTATTATTTAGATATCAGTATACATTTTGGATTTCTGGATTTCATTAAAGATACGCTATTGAGACTCCTAATGTTACTAATGGTTGTGTCCAGAAATTTGTAGAATTTAGGTTTGCCAGACAGTAGTAAACAGTAACATCGAAGTAGTTTTTATTTTTATTTCAAAAATGGTATGCCTGATTGGTGTTCATCCAAATCAATTGTATTATTTAATGTGTTGAAGTTATACAAATATTTAACAGCCATAAATATTTAGTCACTTCAGTCCCTGAAGTGCATGTATAATCGGCTACCGTAGCTAAAATAAGAACAAAAAACATTGCTTAAAATATCAAAAAACAAGAAAAACGTTAATTAAATAAACGTTAATAATTTTTCACGTTTGTTGAATGCCCAGGGGGTGACAGTTGAAAATTGATCTGCACTACACAAATGGATCTATTTTGTTAGATAAGAAATCTTTTTAATTGAATATTACAAGAAAAACACAAAAGAAATAAAAAGAAGTGAGAGAAAACAACAAGCACAAGACGAAGCGTTAAGGAAAATGTGCATGCACGAGCGATGAATGGAGAGACCCACTCGATGCAAGGATGGTTAGAACGGCACTTAAACGGCACTGCCCAATGTGCTGTTCCAGTGCTGCTCGTTTAAAGCTACGCAGATTCCGGTTTTAAATGCCTGCTGAAGTTCCCTTTATAACTGCGACTAGACTACCAAGTAGACCAGCTGAACGCGATTAAAATCAAAAAGTAAAATTTGTAAAATTTTGAAATTATCTCTGAGAAAGTTAGAAATTCAGAATCTGCGGGTTTCGATTATTTCAGATATCTAACTTTTTTTAGATGTTTAAAATTGGAATGAATATAACGTATCTCGTAAATGGAATGAAATACGCCAAAAGAGACAACGTTTTTTAATTCAACTCCAGAATAATATATTATTATTTAATTTCTAATTATAAAATATGTATGGTGAAAAAATTCATAAACTTAAAAAATTGCTTAAAATTTGCAGAAAATTTCAAAAAGTTTTTGATAAACATTTGACAGAAATAATTGTAAAAAAACATTCATCATGACGTAGATATTGTCAATATCTGCAGAATTGACTCCTCTGATAAAATGTATTCCAGTAGAATCGCGTAGTATGCCGTAAAGGCCAAAAACAGTTGAAATTCATGTAACATTCATCACGGCAACAAATTAAATATATTACTACAATTTATATACTTCATTGAAAATTGATATTGGTAAGTTAAGCAGCGGAGTAAATGAAGAGTTCAGGCAGAAATTTCAATCTTTCCAATTAAAAATTTATATTTTAATTTTATAAATCTTCTATTAAATCCTGGGTTGACAGTTAATCTCTTTTGGTTAAAAATTCAACTATTTTGTTGAAAATTCTTCTATTTGGAACAGAGCGTTATTTCGTTTTTGACTCGAAATTCATATCTTTTGGTTGAAAATTTAAGTGTTCTGTTTAAAACTTCATTATTTTTTTTGAAAATTATACTATTTTATTAAAAGTTATATTTTTTTCTCGAAAATTCAACTGCTTTCTTAAATACTCAAATTTTTGCATACTTAATTCGTCTTTTTGGATTGGAAATTCATCTTTTATGGTTGACAATTGATTTCGACAAGAAGAGTGACATAAGGCCTTTTCTTTCTGAGTTACCGAAATGAAGCGTTTAAAATTTAAAACCATGCAATGTGAAATGTGAAAAGTGAAAATAATTACAATTTTGTTACCTACTAAATGGGATACTGTTTAATATTAAAGCAATTTAAAATCATAAAAAATGTCAACTATTTCTGAATTTAATCGGGACCTGAGTATTCAATTTTGAAATCTTGAGATATTAATCTGAATTTACATTATATCTCTGCCATGATCGTTTCCAACTGAAAAATGTGCTCTTTTTTTTTTACTTTTTTTAATGAAATATGTACTTTAATTTCTTATTCAATTTAATATCAACTAAACGGTTCAAATTGCAAACAAATATTTGAGCACTCAAAAAAAAGATGCATTTTCAGTAAAGAAGTTAAAGTTTTCTTTTTTCTTTCTTTTCTCTTCTTTATTTTCTATTTCTTCAACCCAAGGATCTAATTTTCAAACAAATAGGAATAATCTTTAACCAGACCGTTGAATTTTGAAGCCCAAAAGATGACTTTTCACATAAAAGTTGAACTTTTAACAAAGTAATTAATTTTTCAACCAAGCAAGAGAACTTTTATCTGAAAGAGATGAATTTTTGGTCAAAAATTTAATAGTAGACTTCTAAAATTAAAAGATGATTTTTAATTCAAAAGATGATTTTTAAATCAAAAGATTGAACTTTTTGTTCAAAGTAGAAAAATTTTCAACGAAATAGTTGATGTCTGAACAAAAAAGATTAATTCTGAACCCAGAATATAATACTACACTTTTCAATTAAAAATAAATTGTTTCCAACCATAAAACATGACTTTTCTACTAAAACATGAATCCTCAATCAAAAAGAATTAACTTTCTGTTCAAGTAGACAAATTTTGAAAAAGACAGTTAAATTTTCAAACAAAGAGATGCCTTTTTAGGAAAATAGTTTAAATTTAAACAAAACAATTACATTTCTAACCAAATAGGAGCGTTTCTAACCAAACGAGACGAATTGGGAATCCAAAATAATTGGGAATAATAAATATAAAATAAATATAAAATATAAAAAAAAATACAAAGCAAGGGAATAATAATAAAATAAGTGGGAATCCGATATTTTTAATTAAGTTAGGAATTTTTTATTCAAAAGGTCGAACTTTCTATCCAAAAAAATGATATTCAACATAATAGTTTAACTTTCAACCAAAAGAAATGAATTCTGGGTAAAAAATGTAATAGTGGACTTTGAAAAACAAAAGAATAAATATAAGAATAATAAATTGTAATAAATGAATGAATAAATGAATTGTCAAGAAAACTGTTCAATTTGCGAGCAAAATTATTACTTTTTCGAAAAATAGTTTAATTTTTCACAAAAGTAGAAAGGAATCCAAAAAATTCCGGATTTTAAACAAACTTCTAGAGTATTTTCTGATGTTCAAGATTCGAGGCTAATTCCCGGTTTTTGTCTGTAAGTGTGTCACTTGAACTTGAAAAATGTAGTTGAATTTCTTGTCCTTCGAAGTTATATATCATACTCAGTAATAATTCTGAAGAAAAAAAATCCTAAAAACAATGATCCCAAAAGAATAGGGCTGAAAGGTAAACGTCAGTGTTGGGCACTTCATTCTATTAAAAGTATCTAGATACAGTTACAGTTTCTTTTCTTTTAAAGTATCTAATTACAGATACAGTTTTATTTTTAATCTAGATAAGTTACAGATTTTAAAGAAAATAACTTAAGTTCTCTTCAAATTTACTTTAAATTGTATCCCCCCTAACACTAAAAAAAAATTTAAACAGACATCAGTTAAAATAAAAATTACGCGATATGTTTTAACAAGTGAACAATAATATATTAGTTTGTTATAATATTACTGATCATAGGACTGATATCTCAAGTTGCATCTTCTACGTGTCATTACGAGGCCTGCGACACTGACTAGCCTTTCGACACAAGCACTACTGGGAAGAGTCGTGTTGTACCTTATAAATAATTTTTTAAATTTTGGAACTAATTCCAACACAGTCAAGGATTCAGAACGTATTCCCATGTACTTTTTTAACTCTGCACCTCTTTCTTGTAGGCCTCGTCGTTTCGGAAAGTCAAAGAAATTAAAGTCAAAGAAATTATTAGAAGTGACAGAACTATCTTTCTCGTTGCTGATCGGCTGTTTCTTTGTATATAGCATATTTAGCATTCGTTCTATTCTTTTTATAGTGGTATCCTTTCGACACTGATCAGTTATACAATTGAATTAAAACTTTGGATGTAAATAGGCTGCTGCAATTAAATACCATTGATCCAAAAGGGCTTGCAGTCGTTGTCGCATTCTGTCTGTGATACTGTCGACTAATGGTTTGCAAATTTGTAATCTTTCGTTTTTTTGACGTTCCAGTGTGTTTTGCAGCGTTACGATTACAGAAAGTAGAAAACAAAAGTAAATGCTTTCGTCACTTTGTAACATTTCCAATGCACGTGTTCAGTTATCACTTTGCAATATTCCCTTGGAAATTGAACATCTTTCAAATTCAATCTCTGAAGGCTAAAAGCATCGAAGCAACGTTCAAGTTTTCCGAAACCATTTTCTTCATCTAAAACTTCTATGATTTGTTCTGACGAATCACACAGTGAATTCCAGGTAATAAAAATGAAATTAAAAATAAAATTTTACGTTAATGTCTAATGTCAAAAGCTAAAGTCCTCCTATATATATGTTATAAGTCTATATAGATCGTAAACATCGGTGTTCTGAAACTATTTTCTTCATCTAAGACTTCTATGATTTGTTTTGACGAATCGAGCAGTGAATTCCAGGTAATAAAAATGAAATGAAAAAAAAATTCATGTTAACGCCTAATGTCAAAAGCTAAAATTCTCCAATATACATGTTATAAGTCTATATAGATCGTAAACATCGGTTTTCCGAAAACATTTTCTTCATCTAAGACTTCTATGATTTGTTATGATGAATCAAACGGTGAATTCCAAGTAATAAAAATGAAATGAAAAACAAAATTTTATGTTAACGTCTAATGTCAAAAGGTAAAGTTCTTCTATATACATGTTATAAGTCTGTATAGATCGTAAACATCGCACATTATCATGTTAAGCTTTTTAAGATAATATCCTCAAATTTCCTTGATTTTGTTAGCGCATTGAGTAGATTTATTCTATTCACTCCACAGTTTATTACATTTAGAAAACGCAGATTTGCTAACTTTCTTGTAAACTCCGTTCTCCAATGCTGATTCAGAATCGTTTACAGCAACTATGACTTCCACATTTTGAATTCCTAATTTGACAAGACATCCACATATCTCCCGAACTTAAACGTCACACGCGTGTTTTCCAGGAACGCGCTTGCAAGTATCAGTAGCAAATTCTCGTTCTAAAGACTTCAGGTTTATCCAGTGGACAGTCATACTCAGGTAGCTTCTATCCAAATAAAGGTACAAATAGTCCAGTTAGTTCTAGTCCAGGAGCCGTAACACATTTTTGTTGATGATTGGTAACAAGCTAAAACTTTTTGAGTGGCATGTAAAATCGTGCGTGGGCGTGAAAGACGTCGAGCGGGCGGTGGTAAATTTTTTATTAGTAACAGTTTATTGTTGTGAAGGTGAAAGTAATTAATTGTGTGAATGTAATTAATTAATGAACTCAAAAAACGTTTGTCCTACAAAACGGATGGCATGGCCCAAGCGCCCCCATCCCCAACATTTGCAAACAAGCAGGTCAGTACAAATCAATAGTAACCAGCTAATTTTATTACAGTTGATTACTAAGTATTTGTGTAATTAAATGGTCATATTGTCCCATAAATTAAGTGGCACCTTTTCTCAGTCCGACGCTCGTAAGTTGTCAATTCCACGGTAACACTTTTTTTCATTAGTAACAAGCTGATTTTAATATTTTTCTTTTATAAATAAAGTTTGGAACGCAATTCCACTACTGTCCTACACAAATCATAGAGCCGGTCAACCAGGAGGGTACAAACGAAAAGATTAAATGCACAAACAGTACAAACGGCTTACAAACGTTTGCGCAAAGAAAATGTGAGAAATTTGAATTTCGAGGAGATGCGTGAAGTTAGCGCCCCGATAATAATCTCGCCCCTAATTTCGTAACCAGGAGGTTACAAACGAAAATATTGGATGTACAAACAGGGCAAACAACGTACAGACGTATGTGAAAGAAAAATTAAAAAAGTGTGAACTTCGCGGTGCTAACTTCACGGGTTTTGAAAAAAGGCCTTTTTTCGAAAATCATGAATTTCTCAGAAACTACTTAACAAAATGCTACAATTGTGTTAAGTATGAAGACATTTTTACTTTTTTTTTGGCGGCATTAAAAATAAAAAACACAAAAATTGATTTTGTGCGTTTTTTTCAAAAATTTTGAGGTTATGTCGGAAAACTATGAGAGCAAAAGATGTAGATTTTTTAATTATCTACAACTTTTTTGTTGAATTTTTTCGATAAAACAAGTATTTACGCCGCAAATCGCAAAAACCCGTTTTCACTCATTTCAACGCCCATCCCTCAACAACCGCCAACATTTAGGTAGTGCATTTTTTACCTAGTATTAGTAATCTCTTGTTGTACCTTTCCCCATTGAGTTTGCCCTCTAACGAATTTTTCTGTCGAATAAGGTAGTATGCTTGCTCTAATGTTCATTACTTTTAATAATTCTTGACGGACTAGCGATACCCGCGGGTCCAGAGTATACAAACAAAACATGTAGTATGTTTATCCTACAGTTACTAATAAACAAAGTGTTACCCTGGAATCGACAACTTACGAGCGTCGGACTAAGAAAACGTGCCACTTAATTTGTAGGACAATGTGACAATTTATTTACAGAAATATTTAGTAAAAAACTGTTAGAAAATCATATATGATTTGTTCTGACCTACTTGTGCGCAAATTTGGGGATGGTGGACGCTTTGGTTTTGTAGGACAAACGTTTTTTTGAGTTCATTAATTAATTACCTTCACATCAATGCAACAGCAAACTATTACTGATAAAAAATGTAACTATCACCCACTCGACGTGTTTCACCCCTACGCACGACTTTATATGCCACTATTGAGAGTTTTCGTAAATGAAAACGTTGGGCGTCTTGCCAAGACAAAGCCACTCACAAAGTTTCAGCCTGTTACCAATCATCAACAAAAATGTGTTATGGCTCCTGGACTATTCCGGCATGTCGTATCGTAAACCGAATTTGATTAGTCAGGGTGTCCAGCGGACCGGGAAATCACCAGAAACCGGTATAAGTTCGAAGAATTTAGCCTCACGATAAACAGCGGACAGAGTTTTTATATGTAAATTATGTAACAATTCCTATTTCTATGAATGCGTTGAAAAAACTTGACCGGGAAAAACCCAGGAATTTCAAATTGCCTGATCACGAGACACTTTGTTAGTCACTTTCTATTATTGAATTTTTATGGGTAACAAACAACTGATTAAGCCAAATGTGGATTAGGTTCTTCAGGTACTAATTGCATAATATATTTGTAATTCCCATCCCAAAGGATTATAAAATTGTTTTTCAAAAAATAATTAGGATTAAATATTGAAAGTGAATAGTTAGTAATAAATATTCCAAACAGTTGAACTAACCGTTTTTGCTTTAGTCCAGAGATCAGCTGTTCATGTTACAACATCCAGTTTCACCTGATATTAATTAAGATTAGCAGTCGTTTTGGTAAAAGTGTTATCTATCTCTTTTATATAATTCATTATATTTTGATCCGATAACTTTTGCGTAACCGGTTTTGATTGAGAACTCCACTGCTCCAATTTTTGTTCTCGTTTCCTGCAACTTCGTCTACTTCTTGGATACGGTCATGTATATTCATTGGAAATGAAATATACGGATTAAAATAAGAGATTTTCCAAAAATTAAATATACTGTTAAAGCTTGTATAAACTTGAATTATTTTTATAGTTTACTTTTAAAAGTACACGTGAGGATAAAGCAGAAAACGATCCAGTCTACAAAAACTTTGTCGACTTCATAACACATCTTTATGACACGGACAGTTACTTTTTTGAATGTAACAAAGATATTGCAAATGATCAAGCAACTTATCTCTTTGCGTAAGGTAGATAATTGCACCTAGATACTACCCACCACGGTGATTGTTGGGTAATGGCCGAATCTAAGCTGTGGTCGGTGGTGCAGAACTTTGCACACCGACCGAGTCGTAAACCCACTCCTGTATATGAAGCCGATATATATATACATGATTAAAAGTTTGTTATAATGACAACCGCAGGATATCGCCGGGAGCGGGTGCTAATCTGAAGAACTGCATCCGATTCTGGCGAAATCGGTTACAGTCTATGATGGAATCAACACGACAATCCGGCAAAAGTCTCGTGCATCCTGAGGACACGGAGCAACCCAAGGACGGCAGCCTTCTGCATTTTCCCCGCAAGTGTTTTGCATAACGTGCATACGAAGAGATGCTTTTCAGGCTATTAACCAGTGAAAGCTTGGCACCCTTAAGAGCGCCGTTGATAAGGACAATTAGTTTAACAGAATATTACGGGTGCCGAAAATTCGATAACGAACATGGTTCGCTTCTTAAAGTCAAGGAGAACTATGTCAGGCCTCGAGTATGTAACAGAGACAATTGTCGAGAATATAAAGTTCCAGTATATGCGGTACTTCTCATTCTCGACAATTGATTCTATTTCCCTAGGAGCGTTGAGCGACGCGATATTGACGTTAATGTCATAAGAATAGCAGAGATGGTAATATAGCACTCTTAGTGCCTTAGTGTCTTGGCTCAAAACGTGACGACGGTATGATAAGGTGGAAATGACACCGTCTTGACATGCTAAAATGAAACCCTCCGTACCCGATTTCAATTCGCGTGATTTAAGGAAAGCAAAAGTTAGCTCACATGACATTGACTGATCCTCTCCACATTTTTGTGGAAGGTGCCGTGCATCCTCCTATCGAGGAGCTGTTCATGGAACTTTTTTTCCTGTGCTTTCTGAATCCGGGCTTTCAGGAATGTGTACTCGAGATAGATAAGATTGGATGCATTTAGCTCACCCCTGATACTGAAGTTAAGTCCGAGTCATTCAGCAGCCTCCTCCGCTGCTTTGTAAAGAAACGCTCCTTTGCCCACTTCTTCGTGGTTCCTGACCATTTTACGAAGAGGGTCTTTTCCATTTTCGACCTTATGTGCTGTACCCAGACTAATCCTATTGTGAAGACATTCAGGATTCAATATTCCGCGACCACCTTTACGGTGTGAGATGTAAAGTCGCGGAGCAGAAGACTTAAGAGTACTACGACTACGGCACACATGTTAGTCAAAATGTTAGATCACTTTAAAAATTTTTGGGACCTTTTTTCATATTTAAAATTTTTATCTACGGCTATTCATAATACTTAGAAAGTCAAACAATTTATCCTGATGAGTTTTTTCTCTAACTAGACTGTGTTCCCTCTTTACAAAGGGATTAAAACAATATATTCACGGTATCTTTTCTTCAATAATTACATAAATTATCCTTACCATTAACGAGATTTCTGACTAAAAATGACGAAACGTGAATTTGAGGTTGAGAGGTTTTTCATTTATCTCAAAAGCAATTTTTTTGCAGTAAAAATTATCATTATGTGAATAACTTTACCTAATCTTGCAGCAAAATAATTCTGTTTGATTAAAAAAGATATTCACGTTGCTCAAAACAAAACAGGCAAGAGAATGACATATTGTGATTTTTTTTCTTTAATAATTGACTAATTTATTTGTGATGAATAAACTAATACTGTCTTGCCAAAAAACCTGGCTGTCATGTTTTTATAGCGTCAAAAGCTCTTAATTATAATTGTAAGATGTTGTGAAAAAAATTGTTTGTAAAAAATTGTTCATTTTAATGTAAATATTTTCTATAGACAAACTGCACATTTTGACATTATTTTATAAAAAGGATTAGTTGGTTGGACAGCAAAATGATGAAAAAATGGTCGAAATGTGTATTTGTTTACAAAAATTGTTTAAATAATTGTTAAAAGTCGGCAATTTTTTATTAATTGTAATCGCGCATTAGTATCTGTCGTATTTCATACAAAATCTATCCTTTATATAAAAACTTGTAACCTCCGTTAGTCGATATTCAATTGATGCAGCAATTCTCTTGGCTGACACTCATGGTGTAGATTTTCTTGTTGACGAGGTTGATGGCGATCTTTTTTTTAAACGTATAAAATTAATCTAACGGATGTTAATGGAACGAATGGATGTTGTGAAATAATTGTCTGAATTTAATCTTCAAAATTGTGTGTTAGTATGTTTTAGTTTTTTATGTAATTATTGTAATTTTAATTAGTTAGTTTTAAGACGGGCGGGGAGCCCCTATGGAGCTGCCCTGGCGCTCAAGCTATAAAGCCTATTGTGCCACACCATTAACTATCGCTGTCAGTAGTTGATCCCACACCTCTCGATGAAGCCGCATCTCCTGCACTCTGTCGAGAGGTTATACCCCATTTTGTGCACGTGGTAGTAGTTGAAGTGTTATGCCCACCGAGCATCTGAACCACTATCCTTACGTCTTTCTTTGGTAATCCCAGGATTTCACTGTCTGCACTTCGCCTGTCTGAAACCCTGGATTTGCTCCCAGTATTCTCGGTGCTTTGTGCGGGCCCAGCTTTTTATGGCAGACCGATGCAGGAAGACGCTAGTCCCAGTACTAATTCCGGTCCTATGTATTCACTTGCCGCACCGCATCTAGCCAGCTGGTCCGCTTTCTCTTTGCCCTTGATCGCTGCGTGACCAGGAATCCATATTAGAGCCACTTTGTTTTTTTCTGCAAATTGGTTCAATGCCTTTTTGCATTCGCAAACAACCTCTGATGTTATATCTGGTTTTCCAAATGTAGTTATTGTCGCTTGGTTGTCCGAACAGATCGTAATCTGTCTTCCAGCAGCGTTGTCCTCTAGTAATATTTCAGAACAATGAAGGTCGGCAAAGACCTCCGCCTGAAAGACATCCCCTGGAGCCATCCGTATACCATTTCCTTTCCACGCATCCCTGCTTGGAATGCAGATACGGAAAGCCCTGGTGAAGTTGAAGCGTTTTGTTATTCTGTCCTGCCTCATCTCAAGAATCGACAGTGAGCTGATGTCGATCGGGAACCTAGCGATGGGCCGGGCGGCCCATCTCGTGTATTGCTTTTGCAGTTATCGCGACGTGTAGGGGTTCTTCACAGAGCATGAAACCCATCGCCGCTGTGAGCGTAGTCCTCATTGCTCATGTGAAACCCCTAAACGCTAGCGTTTGTAGTCGTCGCAGACTGTCCTGAACCGTTTTAAGTTCTGCCCCTGGCAACCAGACTTCGGCCGCATAAAGGAGCCTAGGTTTAAGGAAAGCGGAGTAGAGCCATGCAATCACTAGAGGCCCTATTCCCCACGTCAACCTAAAAGCTCTCCTACACATCCAAAAATTCATGACGAATTTCCTGCATTGGGTCTCCAGGTGCTTTGCCCAGTTCAGTTTGCTATCCAGGACTGCTCCCAGATATTTAACCGAGCCTGAAAACGTTAGCCTCCCACCACAAAATACAGGAGCGTCACCTTTCAGCATCTTGTAATTCTTCGTGAAAATGACCATACTGGTCTTTTCCAGATTTACCGAGAGCCCTGAGTTATCGCACAAGAGCTCTACGATGCGCAGCATCGACCTTGTAAGGCCCATCAACGTTTCCAGATGAGTCCCTGTTTTCAATTGAGTAAGGTAAATTTATTACTTACATTAAGGTTATGTAACTTTCAAATTTTTTACAAATAAAAGAAACAATCTTTTGTGTGTCCATGAAAGAAATAGAACATATATTAATTTTTTGCAAAGTTATGGATTTCTTAACTCGTTTTTGGGGAACTAAAGTTCCCAGTGAGTTCTAATGGGTTAAAATACCTCCATTACAATTATATAATTTTTTGAAATGGTTGCAATATTGTGAGAGGGTTATCTAAATCCAGTTTTCATAATTATAAGCATATGCATTTTAATTTTTTCTGGAATTAGTTTAAAAGGTTATTGATTATTAAAATTTCCTGAAAAATATTTATCATTGTTTATTTATGTTAATATTATGAAATGATTAATAAACATTATTAACTGATTAATTTTTTCATAATGTAAAATTACATAAAGACTCAGTTTTTTTTTAATTAAGTAAATAAATCGATTCTTTATTTTATGGTTATGCGATGAAATATAGCATATAATTTGTATGCTAAAAGTTTACATGTATTGAAAATAGCCCTATTTCAGTTTCATAATTTTTCAAATGTGTCTGATTTTGTGAAATGACTCACTAAATACAATTTTAAAAATTATGTGAAAGTATGTTTTAACTTTTCTGGAATTAGTTTAAAAGGTTATTAATAATTAAAATTTTAATAAAAATATAAACTAAAATTTAATAGAATGTTTCAATCTCAATTAATGATTATTAAATTCTTAACTTTTTCACAATATTCAATTACATAAGGATTTAATTTTAATTTCTGTTAATTAGATTACATTGTTTGATTATTTACTTTAGGGTTATGTAATTGAATATCTGCTAAAAATTTTATACTAAAAGTTTTGTTTTATTTTAACTATGTTTATTATGTATATTTATGTTTGCGACGGTATGAAATGATTATTTGAATTCAATTTTTAAAATTGTGTATGTATACGTTTTAATTTTTTCTAACATTTGTATGAAAGGTTATTGTTTACTGCTGTGTATGTTTTGAAATGATTGATTCATTCTTACTTGATTATATGAAAAATTAAATTTCCTGGAATAATTTCAACATATATTAATCTAAATATTAAGAAATGAAGTTTTGCTTTTGTTATTTAATTAATTTTTTTCACAATATCAAATTACATAAATATTGAATTTCACTTGTTTTAAATTAGGTTACATAAATTGATTATTTACTCTCAGATTATGTCATTCTTTTAAATACCTAAATTACAATTACATACGTTTATAAATGAACCTGAAAATTTAAAGAAAATGTGGAGTAAAAATTATTTCAATGTTTGAATGAAAATTATAGTTTAATACATTTATTTTTATTGGAAAAATTAATTACGTATCAGCTGATACATTTTTTCGCAATATAAATATAAACTTGATTTCGAAATCATATGAACATATATATGTATATATATATTTTTTTTTCTGGAATAGTTTGACATGTTATTAATGATGCAAATTTTCAGAAAAATGCAAAGTGAAAACTGTTTGAATGATTCGATGCAAATAATTCTTTAATACTTTCTATGTTATTATAAGATTAATTATTGACAGATTATTTTTTTACAATATTGTGGGAAAAATTCGATTTTGAGATTCTGACAGCTTTAAACAAGCAGTCCCAGGCTCAAGTGCCTGGACTCATATGGCCGTGTAAAAATAAAATAAAAAATAAATCGAAAATTCCTTTTCCAAAAATCAGTTGAAGTTTTAGTTTTTGAGTTATAAAAGATTTAATTTGGACCAATCCGGAGCGCGGTGTAAAACGTCGTGTGTGAGTGAGCGGGAGTGCAACGTACTGTAGTGCGGTGTAGTGACCTCTATTCTCCCGTCGCTAACCCCACCTTGGCGCCCTGTTTAATAACACTGCGTGTGATTCTCGCTCACGTACGCATGTCCGTTTATATCGCTGATTGGTCCAGCTTAAATATTTTGTAACTCAAAACCTAAAACTTCAACTCATGTTTGGAAAAGAAAAAAATTAAAATTTGTATACAACTATGTAAGTCCGGACACCTGAGTGTGGGATACGTCCGCGAAGTAAGGGACCTAATGCGTGTTGGCTTCATTTTACAGGAGGAGCGATTGAAGAACCGTCCCAATGCAGGAACTCCATAAGAGTGTCTCACTTCAAATTCACTTTCAATTTGAATTTTTTAGATATAGAGAAAATATTTTGTATTATGAAAGAACACACAAAAAACTATCAATTAGAGTCAAAAACTAAAAATCGCATTTTTCCGCATTAGGTCCCTTTCTTCGCGGACGGAAACACACACTAACACACACACACACACACGATAAAATTTTAAATGCACTATCTTTAAATATACCGCCAGATGGCCACTGCGCCATACCACGGCCTTCGCCGTAACGACGGGGGAAAACTGCATCATGGTAGGGGGACAACAGTAAAGTGCCGGGTTACTATGATCCGCTCATAATTTGCGGGTTGCGTGAAACTCAGGGCACAACTTTACTACTACCTGACATTTCTAATGGGTTGTTACTCTATTTCTCTAAGATAATACTGATTTTAACACATTGATTCTGGAAGATTACCTGCATTTTTAACCCCCTTTCACACAGGAGTTCATCCAATAAATCATCGGATTTTATAAACCAATATTATGCGCAAATTCAAACTCGCCAAATAAAAT
Source organism: Druon quercuslanigerum (assembly GCA_010014905.2). Classification (NCBI taxonomy): domain Eukaryota; kingdom Metazoa; phylum Arthropoda; class Insecta; order Hymenoptera; family Cynipidae; genus Druon; species Druon quercuslanigerum. The sequence continues at coordinate 9,857 of JAAAKG020176296.1, read as the reverse complement.
AAAGTAATGAAAAATATCCTGGACGTTCAATGAAGAAAAGAAAATTAAATATTGTAAAGTTATAATCTGACACCTGAAGCAACAAAAATCAATAATAGATTAAAAGAGAATATTTCCAAAATATCCTTTCGCTTTTATGGGCTCACACTTTCTTTTAGAACGTAATATTACTTAGAGTTTGAATCTTAATCATGATCTATAATAGAGAAAATTAAATCGTTCAAAAAATTGAACCGTTATGGACATATTTCTGTAACTAAGATTTAGAGATGCAGTTAAATTATGAACTTATTAACTAAATTGAATAAAATATCAGGATTTGCTAAAGCTGAATGATCTAAAAGGTAAATCATGTTACTAACCGATTCACAATAAATTTAAGAAAATGAAAGTTCAAAGATGGCTTACCAAAAACATCTGCGTTGCAATAAGTCTGCCAAGCACAACAAAGTAACCTAACCCCCTTGTATTATTCGCGTCTATAAAGTACTTTATAAAATACTTTATTTTGAATATTTTTTTACGAATTACTTGCGAAGCTGATGTCCGCTGAGTATATTCATAATTATAATTGTAAATTATAATTATAAATTTTATTCATAGATTCTACTCTGTTAACCTCCAAAATTCTTGTTTCGTTCATTGATTAGACATTTCAACCTCATTTGTTAAAATACTTAGAATTCCAGCTCGAGCAGCCCCGTAAAAATGTTAAATTCTTTCTGGCAATACACGTAGCGATAGCGAACTATCTCGCGAGACCTCCTCCCAGCGACATAGAAATTGACAGGCGCATGGTCTCTATCTCCGTCCCCACAACTGAACCACCCACCACACTCTCCTCCCCCAGTAGCATTTTTGCAAGTCCAAGAAGTCTAAAACTCCTAATACCCGCATGGCTAGGTTAGACGCGAACTTCCAATGTAAATAATATTAACAGTAAACCTTTTACATTAACTTTAAAATTACTTTGCTTTTCCTCCTCTAAATAAGTATCCCTCTTCTATTTAATTTCATACTTTTTAATCAGTCTCAATCCACAGTCTGATCTCAATTTGGCGCCCAAAGTGGGGCCTGAGAGAAAAGTTAACCAATTTTCTTCCCGTTTTCTGCTATACACTCTCACCTTTTAAAGAATGCCTTCTCTGCTTAGAGTAAGCGTTACTTTCAACGAAAAAAATCCTCTCACTTCTAGGAGTGACTAAACACACAGTGGCGCGCATAATTCAATGAACTTCGACATAAACTCTTCGGTGTCTGAACCTAGAGTTTAACTGACTGAAGTGTCCCCACTCTTTTAGTATCACTAGAGGACGGACTCCTCAACAAATTTAACCCATATGGGAAACCCAACCCTTGGAAAAGTAAGGCCTCGTGGGAAATCACCCCACTGCAAATATTTCGCTCTCCCCATCAAGAATAAACACCACATCGTAAATCAACCCTCTGTATATCATACAGTTCCAGTGGCAAGTCATCCTCGTCTCCTTGTATACAAATGTTCCCGCAAGAAATCGATGATAAAGCCCTATCAGGCAGATGAAGGAGATTCCAAATTGGATATTAGCTAAACACGATGTGACTGACGAAGACGTTTCCTTATACCAAGACTCAAAGACTCCAAAGGTACTCCTGCACCCAGGCCTCCAGAAAACAAAAACCTTTTATTCAAAAACTTCGTGACCCCCAATGGGTACATCTATTAAAAAGAACGGCAAAAAAGTCGGGTTCCTCTTGACGTTCTGCCTCCTTGCTGACCCAATGGTAAAAAATGAGTTATCAGCCACAATGGATGCCCCTACTTTCCAGATCACTCCAGGGGTCGCCCGCACAATCGACTTGTAATCCCCAATGGATACTCTATGTCCGCTTTTTGCAATATGACGTCGATAAATTTTGACGATTTAGACCAAAAGTGTCCGCTAGATGGAATCACTGAATAAACTCTTCATCCCCTTCCCTAGCTATCTACCCTACCGACAACTTTAGAAATGGGTTCTGCAAAAAGTTTCTTTTACCGATTGAGCTCGGTGAAAACAATTCATCATGTAAAAATTAAAAATTGGTTTAAAACCGAATTTTGTATAAAATCCGATAGACCAGAAACTTCGTTAAAGGCGACCATATAACGCTGTTGATCGCATGCCGTTCCAGTTGAAGCGCTCCGCACAAAAGGAGAACGCAGAAGAAGCGATACCCGAACAACCGTCCACGACTTCTAATACAACTCCTAACCGCGCGTTGAGTTCAAGTTTCTATTTTGTATAAATACTAGAAATGTTTTTTTAGTTCATTTCGTATCACCTTTTTAAGTTGTAGTTGAGATTGACCCAATTTTAAACCAACCGATGTTGAAACGATTCAATCAACAAAAGACCCTATGGATTGTTGTACGCTGAGTATATTTATAATTATAAATTATACTGACTGCGTCGTGAGAGCTGCGCCGCCGCTGAAGCGAAGCCCATAAAAGTATGGTCGGCGAAACCCGGAAGTGAGATTGATAATGATCATTGAATTCGAACTGGACGGTGACTTAGCTATCCGCATCGAATTTATTTAAATTTTCGCGAGTGGGGCTAGGACCCTGATTAGAATAGGATTTGATAGATCGATTTCTGCTGTAGATAAATTGATAGATTCTTGTCTATCAGACGCATCAAGTTGATTGATCAAAAAATGTTGCGCTGTGTGATGCCAATGTCACAGCTCAACCCTAGTTTCTTGCCCGGTAAGAAGTAGCAGTGCCATCAAAGTGGCGTTATCCATTATGGATGCAGAAGACAACTTTTCCATCGTTACCACGAAATGTTAGAAGCGAAAGCTCGCCAAATCGTTCTATAACGTTTCGGACAGCGCTTCGGACAGCCATGGCCGAGCTTCGACCATCTCAATCAGAGGTCCGTAATACTCAAAAGCCTAGTTTTAACAAAGTTGCAGGACCAAGAAAATACCCCCAATTAATGTTATTTGATAAAAGGGTAACCAACTCTATACAGTTCTGCATAAGATTCTAAAAGATTCTACAAAATTTTAACCGATAGTATACAATCCGGGGTCAGATGTCTATAACACTCAACTTTGATATCTCGAAGAATATAGAAAAATTAACACTATTCTAGATCAGCAAGGCTTTCAATATTATCTATATAAAAGCATTGACTCTTTACCCATTAAACTAGTGATTCGAATAAAAGTCGAGCCCTAAGTTAAACCTAAGGAAACATCTGAGTGCTTTAAGTGCCAAAGGTTCCACCATGTCTCTGACGTGTGTCCCGCAACTTCACGCTGTGCGAAGTAACTGTGTAGGGACCACTCAGCTAAATGCAGAGGTTGTTCTTCTTTTAAAACAGCTACCAAGAAACCCATGTATAATCAATCAAAACCTAAAATTAAGCGTGTAGCAACGGTACCTAATAAACCATCTGTCCAGACCGCTCCAAAAGATAATTATACGCGTGAATACACCCCACAAGTCATTGCCCAGTCACAGAAACAATTACCTCTTTACAGCACTGTAGTCGTCTCTACTCTTCAGAAGCACATATAATCAAACTTCAAACTATAAAACCACCCAAAACACCAAAAATTACTACCTATTGTCCCCATTAAAAATACTCCTTCTCAGGACATGAAAGTAAATCTTCTAAATCTACTAAAAACAGCTACTGAAGCTATAAATTCAACTGCCGAGAAGTCAGCTTGCTATTGAAAATGGCCATCTTCAATAACAATATTCTAAAAATCATTTTTTGGAATGCTCAGGGTGTCCTTAAAAAAAGGAATGAATTAGCCACATAACTCTATACGAATAAAATCACTATTTCCTTGCTCAGAGAAACTTTACTTCGCCACTCCGTAAACATCAGTCTAGCCCTTGGCTACAGATTATACCGAAATAACACTAATAGAGGTACCGGGATCCAAATACAAGAAAACATTGACCACCACGAACTAATAATTCCTGAACATAAAGTGCTTGAAGCTACGACTATACAAATAAAAATTCGCGGGTGACCATATGACATCATCTCGCTCTACCAGACTCTCTCGCGCAAATAGCAGCACAACTAACGAAATTGGAAAACAATTATTTGAATTCATAAACGACAAATATCTGTCTATCTCTGCATCAGACTCGTATACGTTTTTCCCTCACAACATCAAACATGAACCTGATCTTATTGACTGCAATTACCAAAAATAATTTCTACAATCACGACACTCTCACCATTGATGAAATAGACTCCAATCATCGACCAGTTCTCTTCAGTCTTTATACTAATTGCAATGATTCAATTCCACTCAAGAAACTCAAGTTAATTTTGAACCCACGCTAGCAAACTCTAATCACATTTATGAAGTTATAACTAATTTTACTTCTAGTATAAAAACTGCAATTCACGCTTCGGACCCTCTGCCTACCGTTAACAAATCAAATTAAAGATAACTCTATATATATTATGGCTAAAGCCTTAACGAAACCGGCAACCAATATTGCCCCTCTTAAAAAACCGGATCAAACATTTGCACGTTCTGCAACCGACAAAGCAAATCTTTTAGCTGCAAATTATGAAAATAACTTCGCTCCACATGAAATGCAATCTGACCCATAACACATTACTGAATGTGAAAAAATGGTTTGCGATTTCCTGAAAATCCCAAGCACGGATAATTTCAAGAAAATAACCTATGACAAAATAGGGCAGACCCTTTCAAAAGAGAAACCCATCCAAGCAGGCTGCTCCAAGGCAGCATTCTAGGTCCTGTATTCTTTATTATCTACTTTAACAAAATCCCTAAGATCCCCAAAGTTTCAATTTGTTTATTTGCAGACGCCACCACGCCTTTCACTTCCTCCTGGTCAGTTTCAAAAATTTTAAAACTACTTAACAAAGCTCTTAGAAGTTATTGAGGCTTGAGAAGTTTAGCTAAAATAGATCTAACAAAAATGTTCGACGAACCAATAAAATGGAAAAGCTCAGTCAAATAGTTAGGAGGTACGCTTCAAAAACGTGTTAGTTGGAAGCAGCATATCCAGAAAGCTAAGGAAAAAACCCTTGGGGTAATGTCACGCCTCAATCCCATTATTAATAGCTACTCCAGTCTATAACCTGAATATGGAATCCTAATATACAATATGTTTATGCGACATCATTATTACCTTTTGAATATATTTCCTCTCTAGGCGAATATAATCTTGACCCTCTTCGCAAACACGCGATGCAAAAACACTTTCTCATGAAATAAGTCACCGAGGTCGAGGTGGCCTTACTACCCCTGACCTAGCAGCAAGTTTCTTCTTCTTACCTCTCTACCCCTTTCTTCTGATCTTCTTTTTTTCTTTTCTTTCATAAAAAAGAAATTAACAGATTTTGTGGTTATATCCCGATTGTGGGTTTTTTCCCAAATACAATAAACGTCACTTTAAATTCCAGTCATGTCAAATTTCTCTCAAATTATGAAATAATAATGACCAAATGTACAAAAACCTCTTTCAGTCTGATAATTCTTCGGCGAGATCATTAATCGCGAGTGCGCGAGTGGCGCGGCTTCGCCCACTCCCGGGCATTGGATCTCACAAAAGGGGACGATGATTGGGCCCCATCAGCCCCACCTTTTTCCCCCCAGAAGTGTGATCTTCCCGGTTTTCGATCTAAGACACATCTCCCTAGCATCTCCGCTCAAACCCTGGCCCGATCGATGAAGACCCAAACGACTGAAACATCGTCTCCCATCACTCTACCCACAACTGGATCATACATGAGACTCGCTGCCCCCGGTAGGTTTTTTTTAAAACCCATGGTACGCGATACCCCCTCCCCCCTAACAGAGCTGCCAGATCGAGGTAGGAATTTACCCCCACCATACCTACCGTTTGGGAGCCGTAAAACAGAAGGTACATGATTACCACTACAAGTTCGAGTGTAAGCCGAAAATGCGCGATTCGAAATTCGGGTTTCTCAGACCGAATCGGGAGATCTCGAATATGTTTTTCCATATGGTTTGTTCACAAAATTTTGACAGCTGATGCGAATGTTCTTTAAAAAAATGAAATACAGTTTAAAAAAGATTAAAGATGCCATGCCTTTCAGGAACCATTGCATGCTTTTTCAAAGGAGTTTAATCAGCAGGGATTGTCTTAAATTACTAGGTGTTTTTAAAGTTTTAAGTACATATAAAGGAAATTTGAGGTTAGTTTATGTGTCTAGACATACTGAAGTAGTCTATTTTTCAATTTTATTTAAAATCGTAACAACTTTTTAAACATTTTTAAAAAGTTAGTAATCATAAATAAATTGAAAGCCATCAGAAATTTATAGGCTGTTTTTCAATTGGACAATCTCTAAATGAAATTATTTCAGATTGAAATTTTGAAAACAGAAAAATTTTAAAACGTTAAATATTGAAATATTTGTTGATTAGAGTTTTGAAAGTGGGGTCAATAAAAATTAAAGCTGATTAAAGCGTTCAAAATTTAATTTTCAAAAATGTTTAACTAATAAATAATAATTTTCAATTCGATGGAATTCAAGTCTTTAATTTTAAATTGTAAACTTGGTAGTTTATTTGTAAAAAGTTAGTGACCATAAATAAATTGAAAGCCATCCAAACTTTAAAGGGTGTTTTTCATTTGGACAATCCCTACATGAAATTATTTCAGATTGAAATTTTGAAAACAGAAAAATTTTAAAACGTTAAATATTGAAATGTTTGTAGATTAGAGTTTTGAAAGTGGGGTCAATAAAAATTAAAGCTGATTAAAGCGTTCAAAATTCAATTTTCAAAACTTTTTAACTATTATGCTAGTGTAGCCTGGCACTCTCCAGATTTCGTATTTCGAATAAAATTCAGTATGTCACGAACTCTCGATACATACGGCCATATAGGTATATTGCCTACTTTGTAAAGGTTATCAAAGTTTTTACCGCGAAAATTGAAACTGCAGGATAGAAATCTACGACATTCAAGCAGTCACCTCAAAGATAAGGTAATTTGACTATTTACTACCAAATTCTGTGGCAGAAAATTAAATTTCAATTTACTTAACTATACGTTACATTTTTAAATATTTAAAATGTCATTGAAAATTAAAATATCCTGCTCGGAATGGTGGAACGGACGTTATAACTACAGTTTGCACCATATGAAGAATTGGTACTTAACTGGAACATGATTTCGACCCGCAAAATAAATTTATTTCATAAAGGTGGTAGTTGGGCCTATAATCTAAACAATAAATAATACAAACAATAAAGTAGCCTCGGAAAGGACCGAAACCTTAATTGATAAAAGACCTGCACACGGAAAATGTAAAGGTCAACTTTCAGGCGACGAATAGAGACTGGGTGTTTGTAATGCTAGGGGGTGAATGATCTCAAGCCAAAAGAATTAGGAGAAACGATTTGAAATATGGTCAGGAGTAGATAGTGAAACACATCGTAGGCAAGGAGTAGGTCTCATTTTGAATGAAAGAGCGAAGCAGCATCTCGGAGATCATGATTTCGAATTTCCCAGACTGCTTTGGACTAGAATGAAAGTTGGAATCAGAAAATTATTTATCATAGCGAGCTACGCCCCAGTTGATAGTGATCCCAGAGAAGTAAAAGACGCCTTCTGGCACACTTTAAGCGACGCAATAGATATTTGCTATCGTTGAGAAAGAATAATTCTGCGAGGAGATATAAATGGTTGGGTGGGCATCCAAACTCAGGATACAGAAAGAGCACTAGGTAATTTTGGAGATCCAAGAACAAGCTATAAAAGAGATAAATTAGTTAGCTTATGCTCAGAAAAGGGTCTGTTTATTACAAATACTTGGTTCAGGCATAAAATGATCCACATGTACACCTGGTCTAAAGGAAATAGCCATAGTGTAATTGACTTTCTTCTTGCGGATCAAAGACTAAGAGGCCAGTCAAAGATACAAGGCTCATGAGGGGTTCTAAATGTAATACCGATCATTACCTTCTGATCTTCAAAATTAACTTAGGTCGGGGATGCAGAAAAAAGAGAACCCAGAAAACAAAACAAACGCGAATTAAAATTGAGAACCTACAGAAACCGGATGTGCGAATAGATTTGCAAAATAAGATAATAGAAAGCATAGGTAAGGTAACTTGGGAGGCGCTTATACGTAATAAAGATATAGAAGGCACATGGACTATGTTCCGGGGTATCATTGTTAGATGTGCGATCTAAGTTTGGTGATGCATGGATGAATGATGAAATTGAGGCTGCCCAAAAAACCAAGAAAGAAGAGTACAGGAGAACTTTGAACATGACAGGTCTTAGCGATGAGGAAAGAAATACACGTATAAATGATTACAGATGCAAAAAGAGGATACTCAAGCGATTAGTTAGAGAAATTAAAGGTAAAATTAGAGCAGAAGAAGAGAAGAAAATGCAAAACGACTTTGAAGGAAGCAAGAAACTACTTTATAAAGCAATGCAGGGAATTACAAGTAAAGAATTTGTCAACATGAGAAATAGCAAAGGGGAAATGCAATATGAGGCAGGCAGGGCTAGAGGCGCTTTCAGAGACCATTTTAGGGGACAATCCTGATATGAAGATATAGGAAACCACAAATGCGATGTAGAACACAATGCATTAGAAAACTCGATTGAAGAAGTCTTTGTCACTGAGGTTAGGGATATAATCAAGAATTTGAAAAACGGTCAAGCTTCCAGGGTAGACAGTATTAACGCTAAAATGCTTAAACACGGTGGCGAGTACATACCACATAGACTGTGCGAACTGATAAATCTATGCATCGAAATAGGAGAAGTCCCAGGTGATTGAAAAAAGCGATTATCGTGCCAATATACAAAAGAAACGGAGATAAAAGCGACTGCAATAATTACCGAGGGATCAGCTAATTAAGTACCGTAAGTAAAATATACTGAAAATAATATTTAGCTTAAGGCAAATCACAGATAAAAGTTTCAGAGTGGGCAAAAAGGTTTGCTGTGCATTTGTCGACCTAGAAAAAGCTTTCGACAAGGTAGATAGAAGTAAACTTTGGGAAGTCCTGAAAGAGTACGAAGTTAATGGATGGCTCCTACAAGCTATACGAACAATATATACAGGTGGCAAAGCGAGTGTAAGGGTAAATGGGATGTTGAGTGACTGGTTCGATATTCTGGAAGGCGTTAGACAAGGATGCGTTATGTCTTCAAGGCTATTTATACTATTTATTGAAAAAAGTGTTTAAGAACAGCTCTTTTCGACGAATAAGTTGTGGATCTCGAAACATTAAGGGTACGTGAGTTAGCGTTCGCAGATGATAAGGTTGTCATGGCAGAATCTATCGAAGGCTTGCAAAGAATGTTGAAAAAATTAATGTAAGCATAAAAAGCATGGGCTTCAAAATTAACGTAAATAAAACAAAAACTATGGTTATCGAAGGAAAGAGTGAGAAAATAAATGCAGCATTGTTTTAAATGATGAGATAATTGAACAAGTTGATAAATTCGTATACCTTGGTAGCTTATTTACTAGGGGCGGGAAGATAGATTGGGAGTTAGCTAGACGCATAAACGAAGGTAAGAAAGTTATTGGTAAAGCAGACCCCTTATCATAAGTAAAAATATATCAAATAAGGCTAAAATAGCAATTGAACAAGAGTAAAATTAACGCGATCGACATGAGATTCTTGCGCATAATATGCGGGAAAACTCTGATGGACAATGTGAGTAAAGAGATAATCCTTAAAGAATGTGGTGCGGAAGAAACGCTAGTAGAAAAATGGGAAAGAAATCGGTTAAGATGGTTCGGGTATGTTGAGAGAATGAAGGATGAACGACTAACGAAACAAGTATATCAAGGTAAAGTAAATGGCAGCGTGCCCAGAGGC
>JAAAKG020176285.1:0-26650 GCA_010014905.2 Druon quercuslanigerum | reverse complement strand
TCTAATAAAAAGATTTCTTCTATGAAAATTGAGGTAACATTCACAACTCAATTAAAAGAAATCATACGATATTTATAAGAAAAACCCTATAGATTGGAAAAGAATCTCTTGTTTAGTGTCTCTTTCTTGAAAATTTTTTATTTTGAGATTGGAAAAAAATCAATTTTTTCTAGAATAATTTTATGCATATAAACATGAACAAATTCAATCATTAAAAATAGATTTCCAAATTATCTCACTTTTCGGCTCATTAGAGACATAAATATCATTAAAAAAAAGAGGGAGAAAAAGGGAAAGAGTCAACCAAAAACCAACGTCTCACTCTTTCTCTTTCTCCGTCCTTTTTATACTACTTGGGGACCAACACGTTTCGAGGCCAATTTAGACCTCCTCATCAGGGAGTAATTTATTGGATAAACTAAGATATAATACTAAAAAAGATGATGTAAACTAAAAAGAAAATATTTCAATGGATATTCTCTGAAAAATGATTAATTCCAATATAGTCTTAGCAGCCATGTAAAAATGAGTTACTCCCTGTGTTTATTTGAAAGCTGTTTTAGAAACACACACTAGATAGTCCTGTCGCTGATTCTGATTATTGTAATAAAAAACACTTTAAAAATCCAATTTTCTATATTGTTTGAACATAAAATAATTGAAGATGAGCAAGAACAGTAAAGAAATATTTTTGATGTACAGCGTGTAAAATCTCAACGCAAACTAACTTCTCATGATCCAACCGAAAGAAAAGTTATTAGACATTGTCAGATTTTCAAGTAGAAATGCTTGTTACATAAAGACGGAAAACAAAGAGATAGAAAGAGAGAGAGAGAGAGAGAGAGAGAGAGAGAGAGAAGGAGAGGGAGAGAAAAAGAGAAAAATAGAGAGTCAAAAGGGGACAAAAATTCGAACGAAAATTTTAGGGTTTACTCTTCTTATAAAAAATGGTAAAGGACTCAATTTTTACGAGCGACACTAATTCATCCTGACCCAGACAACTCTTAACAGGACACATGTAGACCAAAGTTTAAAACTGGATTCCGAAAGAAATGTATTTTTTATGAATTTCATGAAAAGCAGTTATTTACGAATTATTTTATTTAGTATTATGAAACGATTCAAAATATCCTTCATTATGAAATAAAAACGAATGAAACTATACATATGAGATAACAATCATTAAAGAAATGTAATAAAAACTTAACTAAATAATGTAACTAAAACATGATATTCAAAGACTATACCAGAAAAAAACATAAAACATTGATAAACCATAAAACTGAAATAATATTCTCACTGAACAAGAAAAAACACACAATGAAAATATGGAGGTATTGTTATAATTATAATGATAAAAATGTGAAGGTACTCAATGGTACATAATAAGAAAATATTATTTTTCCGAATTCCAAAATTGTGCAATTTATTATCTTCAGGCATTTGAAAACTCTGCTTTCAAAATTTCGGGAATATTAATTTTTCGGGATATTTCTGTTTTGTTAATTACTTTTTCTGTATTTCTCTATATTTGGCATTACAAATCCCGAATGAATTACGCCAGCAGTTAAGAACTAATAATACTTTATATGAAATTTAATACAACTTTCGCTCATAAATACATCTCAATAAACAACTCTTATTCGATTAATCATCTTTAACACCTACCATTAAAAAGTACCAAATAATCTTTATCTGAAACTCGAGACTTACTTTCTCCTCGCATAATTAATTACCGCGTTCAAGTTGATTCGGCGAATTCTAATTTTGGTTGGTCCCTTTCGCGCTCGGTCCCGGTCATTGTAGATTTCACAATTCGGGATAACTTTCGCGATGAGGCCCTACCAATTAAGGGCGACACGAAAGCTGATGCACATCGATGAATCTCCACCGAAATCTGAATATTCACGATCGAACTGGATGTATACGCGTGATCGGCAATTCTCGTGATTGGAGATATATCGATGTTGAATCCGGGAGATGTATATACGATCCAAAGAAGAGGAGTGTGCGAGTGGCGATCGGATCGAGTGATTTTAAATAATTAATTAAGTCACGAACATCCCAAGCTGTCTTCCTATCTTGAACACGAAATCAACTTGGCGCAAAGAAAGAGATGAAGAAGCATGTATTTCTATTCGAGCCAGTCAACAATTGCAGAAATGGACATAACAAATAAATGTAAGATGACGAAGCGAAGAAAATAATTTGTTAATTTTTAATTGATAAACAGGTATATTAACAGGTTGATAAACTCTCATAGACTATAAAGAAAAAAACTGGGGGTACGAAACGTTGCATGTAACTTTTGAAGCAGGATAAGAGTCAGCTGATTACACCCCCCCCCCCTCCAACTGAGGTAAACTTTCCGTGGTTGCAGGTACTTAACGTGCTGCCTCTAACGGAGTCCATCGGAGATACCTGCATTAACCACGGAAAGTTTACCTCGAGAGTACCCACGTCGCAGTTACCTTACTTAACGAAGTACCTGAAAAATTTTTGTACCATCAGTATTTTGTTGTTTAATGTCCTTCAAAGATGTGAAAAAAGTGACTCTTTTAAAATAAAAAGCCATTAAAAGTTACTACTGTTCTCACAAAAGGATGAATGCAATTGCCATACATGTGAAAACTTATCAATTCGAAAATTTTGATTCTAATACACATTTAATTTATCGGCTTACATTTACACGATTGGATGAAATTATATTAATGAAATCATGGCTGGGAATTATGATACAATCATCAGAAAAAATTCTACAAGTAATGTTTAGACAAATTGTAATTAATTTGATTGCAAGGTAAATAAACCTTTTACACTTAACTACCGCATTTATGTTTCGTATATTTACAATTTTAACATTGCTATTGCATGCCTTTTTTAAACAAAAAGATGAATTTTTAACTATAAAGATTAATTTTCTACTAAAAAAAAATGAATTTTTGATCACATACATGGATAGACAACCAACTAGTTGAATTTTATACTTAAAAAGATAAATATTTAAAAGTAAATTTTCTAAACCAACACATACTTTAAAAAACCAAATTATGCAAAAAAGTTGCACAAAGAGGTTTAAAAAGAGTTACGTTCCTAAAAAAACTGTTTAAAAAAACTAGAGACATAGGAAAATTGAAAAAAGGAGACAAAAAAACATAAATGGAATAGTTAAATTTTCAGTTAAAACCATTAATTAAAAAAAAATGTTCAAAAAAATAGTTAAATTTTTAAATAAAGGGATGAATTGTTAACTAAAATGATGTAACTTTCACCAAAAAAGTTAGTGTTCAACAATGTAGTAATTTTTTAACAAAAGCTTTAATTTTCAAGCTGAAAAAATTATTTTTCTAGCAAATTTGTAGAAGCTCCTGCAAAAAAATAAAATTTTAATAAAAAATCCGCCCGCATCGCAGGCACATTCTCAATCACGCACTTCGCGCTCGAAAATTTCCCTTGCGCTCCGCGCTCGCTCTTTGTATATTCCCACAGATTTGGTCAAACTAAAGGACAAACGATCGACAACAGTAATTTAATGATAGTGAATTCTCTTTTGTTAAAGCTCCTTCGGCTTTAACGAGCACATTCTCATCCCGTATCACGTGCTTCGCACTCGAGTTTGTTCCTCAAATTGTATATCATTTCTATAAATGTATATTATTACAATTAATGACATGCATTCATATTGAAATAGACGTAGTGTTATTGAACCGATTAAAAATATGCATTCTTTAAAAAAAGGTTTGCCTTTAAAAATTGTATTACCTTTTTCTAACTTCTAAATTATATCATAGCTGGTTAGTGTTTTATGTTGAGAAAGTTTATTAAATTTTTTAAAAAGTAAATTATTTAAAACCCCACACACGAGACGAAAAAGAAATTAAAAGACCAAATTTGTGATTGAGAATGTGTTCACGCAGGGGGCAGATTTTTGTAACTTCTAACGGTGTTTTTCACGATTAAAACAAAAACTCCGCATTCTATCAAAATGTGATTCATAACAATTTTGTAGATTTTTTTTTAATGCACAATTTTTATCTATATATCTTTTTACCTATTTTGCCCAGTTTCACCGTAAAATTTAAATTTTGATTTTCCATTATTTTTGTAAGCTGTCAACATTTAAATTTTATATTTTTCAAGAAAATTCAAAAAATCGTTAGGACATTCTTATAGGGCATTCATTAGGCAACATTTTTCTACTCTTCACTTTTTTCATATCGTGCTTTATTTGGCTTACAATATTCATTTTCGTGTGCTTTTTGGAATTATGTAAATGCTATAACTCCGGTAATTTTGTTTTTCTCAAAAATGTTCTAAATGGGCTAACTTTTTGAATTTGTATCCAAAACGGCTGACTAACCAACCTGACCTTTATTTTAGCACACAAAAAGAGTATAGAAAATGCCAATTCAATATGTCAATTCTTTCGAAAGTTATCGTGCTAACAAACTAAAAATCTACAGATAACGGACACACAGACACACACACACAGTTTACAGACTTTTCGTGAAAACCTGCTTTTCGGATTCAAGGGGTCTCAAAACGTGGTCATTTGACAAAAACAGGGGGGGGGGGTCAAATTTTGAAAAAATCTAATACCTTCTCTGGATGAGAATGTAAAAATGTAAAAATTAAATTTTCCAGTTAAAAATTAATTTGCAACAAACAGCAAATTAATTCAATCTTCAACAAAAGAGATGAATTTTCAACTATAATGATCAATCCTTAACGGAAAAAACAATTTTTCAACTAAATAGTTGCATTTTTAAAAATAAAGATGATTGTTTTTTGAAGACAGTTGAATTTATAACCTTGCAAATAAAAAAAATGATTTTCAATCAAATACATGAATTTTGAGCAAAAAATTTGAAGTTACGGAAAATGAGTTAAATTTTCAATAAAAAAAGGGAAAAGTAAAATGTTCAATTTTTAAATCATTTAAAACCGAAAAACAAAATTATTTTTTTTTAATTGATCATTGTTCATGATGCCAACCAAATTGATGAATTTGCCACTAAAATGTTGAATTTTTAATCAATTAGTTGAATTTTCAATAAAATAATCAAATTTTTAGTCAAGTAATAAAATGTTGAAACAAAAGAGATAAAATCTTAACCAAAAATATTATAGTAGACTCTTCATCGCATTAAATTTACTTTCAACCAAAAACAGTTGTATCTTCTGCTTCTATTAGTTAAGTTCGTGTTTAAACAAACAGACAAGAAAAAGGGAAATTTTATGGAAACTATGGGAAAAAGAGGAATTCTTTAAAAAGAGAGCATTATTATATCATATGTGACTCTACATCTCATACATAGCCTAATTTTTTTTAGATAAAATCAAAAAATACCACAGTAGAAGCTAATCAGTTTTCCACAACAGTTTCTAAATATCGATCAATATTTTGCTTATCAGATTCCAAAAATTCATTGGATCTTTAAGATAATACAAAATAAGAAAATAAAGACTAACGAAACAAGTTTTTTCTTATAACCTGAACACTGATCCGACCCAGAACAGATGCTAATTAGTTGCAAGCATTCATAAACTAGATAAAAACAAATTTGAGTTTAAAAGAATATTCCATCTTAATTTTTTTTCTTTCAATTTCTTAATAAAAGCAAAATTAGTTCCTCACTTAAAAATGTAGTTACAGTGAAAGTAGATTAGGTGTAAAATGAATGAGTTTACTTTTTCATGCTCACTGAAATTCATTTAGTATTTTTAAATTTGATTGACGCAGGCAGAAATTAGGGGTCGTTTATCAAATTTGAAAACATTAAACTGTTATCTATCGCGATCGCGGTGAAGGTTGATAACAAAACCGTATACTCACGCATACCAAAATGTACGGCACTTACCTCACCTAACCTAATTAACGAGGCATTCGTTTAATTGACCGAGGCGTGACAGCTCGCGTGCAGTCTTCTATGTCTATGACTCTTGTCTCAAAAGCAAGCACAAGAAATTTGTCAAGCCTAATATCCTATCATTTTACTAGTTATAAAAGTTAAATAATTAATATATTTAACAAAAAAAAAACTCGTTAATAGAAAGTGTCATATTTTATTATAATAAGAATAAAAGTTTGAATTTTTAAATTCTGCAAACACTATTCCCTCAGTATCCTTTCCGTGTGACAATAGTGACATAATTTTTTACACTCTCATCCAGAGAAGGTATTACATTTGTGTAACAAGATTATCATAACGACTTTTTGAACTTTTTTAGAAAATCGAAAATTCAAATTTTGACGGCATAAAAAAATAATGGAAAATCAAAGCTGCTGAAGGTTGATGACCTTCTCAGCATAAAAGACTAACCAGCTATGAATCTGGGTTTAAACTAATCACCCCCTTCCCGCCCCCAAGCCCTCATTAATCGAATTTTCGTTAAAGCCGAAGGAGCTTTAACAAGAGAGAATTCACTATAACCAAATTATTGTTGTCAATGGTCTGATTTTTTGTTTAAAAAAATCTGTGCGAATATACAAAGCCCGAGCGCGGAGCGCAAGGGAAATATATTATCGAGTGCGAGGCGCGTGAACCAACAGTCGCGCGCGCAACTCTAGACCGTTTTAGGTGTAAAAATCTATTTTCTTACTTTTTGATTTAAAATAAGACTGCGCCTACTGCCCCCGAAAAATTGGGAGGGGGGGGGGGGGTTGGAAAAGGGGATGGTCTTGTACTAAAATTTCGGGGCAACTAACCAAGCTTATCAAAAATGTTTTACTAGTCACCACGAGTTTCGGGACGACGAGCAACTTGGTTAAAATAAATAACAATTAATACAAGGATTAAAAATTCTTTGACCTCTCAAAATAATTTTTTAATTATTGAGGAGCAAGCCCTGCATTTTATAAAACAAACCTATTTTTTTTTGAAGATATCATCAGACTACGAAAATTTAAAATTTCATTACAATCAATGATCTAAAATGGCCCCTAAACATCTTTTTCCTGGAATAAATATGCACAGGATTTCATCGAAAATATAAAGTGAATATACTCCATAATGAATAATAATATACATTGTTTAAGAATTATTAAAAGTACTTAAAAATGTATTTTTTCATTATTTACTAAAAGTGAATACTGTAAATTAATTATTTAACTAACTTTTTTTAAAATTCAAACGAATTTTAAAGAATTCTATCAAATTTACAAGAATTCCAGGTGAATTTAAACTAATTCAGAATAAATTCATAAGTGTTTTAAACAATTTAAGTTAAATTCAAAAGAATTCAAATCATTTGAAAAAATTCTTAAAAATCCAAAAAACTTTTAATCATAAGAATTTGAGTGAATTGAAAGAAATTAAAAAGTCAAAAGATTTCTATTGTGATGAGTAAAATGGGCATGAACAAAACTTAGGTTTAGTAAATTAATAAAAATCCAAAAATTAAAAACAAAGAATGAAACAAAATTCGAGTGGATTTGAAAGGAATATGAGAAAAATTTAAAGAATTCAATGAAATTCCTAAACATTGAAGGTGAATTAAAAAAAATTGAAGGGGATTCAAAAAATCAATCATATTAAAAAAAATCATAGATTTATTAGGTTTGAAGAGACTTAGGAAAAATTGAAGGGAATTCAATAGAACTTGACAAACTACTCAAGAATTCAAGGTGATTTCGAAAGACTTTAGAAAAAAATTTAGGCCAAATAAATGTGTGACTTTAGAACAATTCAAGTAAACTCGAAAGAATTTAAAATCATTCCGGATATATTAGTAAGAATTGAGAGTAAAATACAAATTAATTCCAATTAATTAAAAAATTGCAAATATTTAATTTATTTTCGCAAAACTGAAATCAATTTAAAATAATTCAAGGAAATTCAAGAGAATTCGATGAAATGCATACGCATCAAACGTAAATTTAAACGAATTTAGAGAGAACTGAACGAAATTTAAGAAATAAATTTTTTCAATAAAATTTAAGTAAATTTAAAAGATAAATAAAAAAAATGAAATCAACGTTGAATGAATTTAAAGGAATACTAAGGGAAATATGTACAAGAATTCCCTAAGTTTGTAGTGAATTTTGAAAAATTCACTTGAATCCAATGGAGTTTGATGAAAAACCTAAGAATTCCAGATAAATTTAAAAGACTTAAAGGTGAATTAAAATAAATCCACTGAATTGAATAAAATTGTGTAAATTCATAATAATTCACGTAAATTTCAAAGATTCCAAAATAATTC
This sequence comes from Druon quercuslanigerum, assembly GCA_010014905.2. Taxonomy (NCBI): domain Eukaryota; kingdom Metazoa; phylum Arthropoda; class Insecta; order Hymenoptera; family Cynipidae; genus Druon; species Druon quercuslanigerum. The sequence continues at coordinate 18,445 of JAAAKG020176285.1, read as the reverse complement.
AAGATGAATTAGTAAGAAATTATTGTAAATTCCAAATCAATTTAAATGAAATCCAAAGAAGTTCAGAGCAAATTCAAAAGAATTAAAAATAATTCAAAAGAAGTTTTTCTATCAGGGGATATAAATATTTTGTTTAAAAGAAGTTCTGTGCATATTATTCTAGGGAAAAAATTTTTAGGGGCCATTTCGCACCATCAATGGTAATGAAATTACAAACTTTCGTTATCTAAACCTGGCAATATTTTCAAAAAATTTGGTTTCTTTCATGAAATTTAAGAATCGCTACTAAATAAATAACGAATACTTTCTAGTGATTAAAGAATTTTTTATTCTCAAATTTGTATTTTTTTGAATTGAAAATTAAGAAAAATTATTTTCAGACTTGGAGAAATGTAGTGGGAAGCGTTTGCAAAATTCAAAAATGCACATTTTTATTTTCTGTACAAGTAGGTATGGTAAACTACTCTACACCGGAGATGATTAATTAAGAGCACAAACGCACGCAAAATAATTCACTTTCGTTTAAATTTATTAACACGCGTATCTACTATATCTTCACTATTAATGAATTTAAACGAACTATTTTACATGCATTAGTGTTTGCGTTACTGATTATAAATTATAGATTGCGTTATCTACTGTAGGTTGTTCTTGTTATTTAAGACTTATTGTTAATGTTTAGACTTAAAAATACTTTTACTTACAATGACCGAACCGAAATCTTCGCACTAAATATGCAAGATCCAGATATACAATTAATAGGGATTCAGGATGCCGATAAGGATCACACACGTTAGGTTGAACCTTCCTGGAATCCCAGTGTGAAATTACCCAGAATTACCCAGAATCTCACATTTAGTAGAGCGATAAAATCACAGAATACTGATAGAAATTCAAACCACTGATAAACATCGCACACGCTACAAGGAGAAAATATTTTCTACGCTATGTAAATTTTCAAAAATTCGAAGTCAATTTTCGAAGATAGTGTAAATATTTATACCTTATAGATGGCTAGCAGAAGTTAGATTGCGATATTAAATAGGTCGAGTATGGTTTTCCGGAAAAATATTCCAGATTTTAATATTCTCTTCCGGCATAGGGAATTTCAAATAATTGAAGGATAATTAATTTGAAAAAAAAAAATAAAAAAATAAATCTTCGACAAAAGATGCCAGAATATAAAATAAAAGGGTAGTCTTAGCGACAGATAAAGGAACGATTCCCGCAGAAAGTTGGAAAGGGCGACAAGTGCAAATTAAAGGTTAATAACAATTTTCAAAATTCATTCCCTCCTAAATATAATCCTGTAATTTCTATTCTGGAAACAAGGCTAGGCATTCTTCTCTTTAAAAGAGAAAAGTATGTTGGAAGAGAAAATTAAAATCCGGTCACACATGCCGGAAGAAAATACACAATGCATTAAATGTCGCGATATCTACTGCTTAAAACTGGTAGATTTAGTGAACTTTCTCTGTATTTGTTTGCCTTAAAATATGACGACCTTCACGAATAATTTCTTCAATCTTGAAACGATAACCTTCAGTTGGCAATTTTTTAAGTGACTTTATTTTTTCCAAACAAAAATAGAAGAAGGAGCTGAGTTGAATTTAAAAGGTGATAATTATATTCATTAACTCATTCGACCCGTCGTAAAACCATAAGTAGGAAATACCGGTTGGCTGGTGTGAAGGGAAAGAAAGAGTGAGCGTGCGGTCTGTCGCTAATTTAATATCTCGCTCCTTTATTTTTGTTTCACGCGGCTAATGGCAGCAAATTTACTCGCGGTCTCGTTATCGTGCCGGCCGCCTGACTTCTTAGCTCTGAGAGAATTCACAACTTCATTTGAACTCTCCTTTCGTCCAGTAACTAGCTTGTCGCAATTTTCCGTTACGTCTCGAAAGAAGCGTTTTAAGAACAGCACGTTATGCGAAAAATAAGAGGAAGGCTGGATTTTCAGGGGAAAATATAATTTTTTATTAAAACTTTTCACTGGAAGTTATTCAAGTAAATTAAGGACTGCATTTTTTTCTTGTTAACAAATTTTCACAAAAGGCATATATGTTTATCTGGGACGTGGAAAGAAGAAAAGTTACAATTAGTAAAGGAGTTAAAATACTTGGGATATACCTTACGAACCAAATGAAGATCATAGATCCCATATGAGAGAAAGAATAATGAAAACGGCAGGGGTAATAAAACTTATATAAGAAATACGAAAAAGAAGGTTAAAAAGAGTGGAAGATGACTGTAGTTGTTTGATTCATAGGTATATCATACTATCGAGCAGAGATATGAAGATGGGAGGAAAGGAAGGAAATCGAAAGGTACAAAAAGGATAGGTAAGGTGGCCGCTAAAGGTTAAACTGGAAGATGACTTGATAGATGGTGAGAAAAGAAGCAGAAAGAGAAAGACAGGACATTTAGCAAAAAAGTTTTTCAAACAGGTAGAAGAAAGGAAAGATAGGGCATCGGTATTAGGGAGATGGAAAGAAGAAAGAAGGCAGTTCTTTAGTGATAGAGATATTGATAAGGTCACTGGAGTAAATTATGAAAAATTGGAGAAAAGATACGCTGATGGGATGGGGGAAGATGGACAAGAATGACAAGATTTACGATGGGAAAAGATTTAAGGGAAGGAAAAAGAAAGCGAACACAAAGTGCAGAATCTATGAATGTGAAGAGGAAACATGGCAGCATCTATGGTAAGGATGTAGGAGAGAAATTGGAGATTAAGAAAGCTGTGAAAAGAATATGGCCAAGATTTTAGGGGAGGATGGACTAGAAGGAGAGGGTGGACTAGGTAAATACTTTTTTCTTTTATTAATGTTATTACTCATAGGTTTGAGCAGACTCATCAGTCGTATCAAGCCTAATAAGAAAAGTTTCTTGACAGACAAACTGCTGGATGTTATTTGACCCGACGATCATTATCGCAATCTACAATAGTCCTCTAACATCCTTTGCCGCAAAGTATGTGAAGAGCTCAACTTGGACAGATTGAAATTCAATAGCCTACCTTAGAGACAATGAAACTGGGCCTATCTTCCAACTGCATGGAATTTTGCACAGCGTTTCTATTAAATTAAGATTGGTTCCTCTCTATAAATTTATGTCATCCTTGTTTGTTAACTAATAAAAATCGATAGGGGCAGATGACAGTAAAAGATGCTTATCTCAAGTATCGTCATAGATCAACCGCCCGGAGACGAATGTCCCTTTCGGCAAGTTTTGCAGGATCTTGAAGGAATGTAAGGAATGCGATTCGCGTGCACCTCGGTACCTCGGGCCGATATCGCCGGTCGTGGAAGGGAACAAATTGCGTACGAGACCGTTGCGGATACGATCCGCGGCTGCAGGACGAATCGAGGAGGAAGAGGGAACAAGCAAAAATATCTGAACACACTTACGCATATATAGGTACGGATGTTCCCCTATCAGGCGGGATCTACCGCCTATTTCCAAACAATGAGCGTACATCGGCAGCGAGAATCAGCAGAGCGCATGGATGGGACCGGTGCATCTCGCCAGCGCAATCCGGGATCGCAAGAAGAGGACAAGGAGGCTGAAGAGGAGGAGGACGGTTGTCGGCTGAACGTATCGACGAGGAAGGCGAGAGTTGGGGAACCAGCGGCTCATTGGCCATCGCGGTACCAGCCTCCTCCAATCGGGACCAGAGTCCTCCTCCAGTCCTGGTCTCATTCATAGATCAAGCCGGAGGAGGCCTTCGACCGTCGGATCCCCAGATCTTTGTCGATCCGTCCGCAAAGTAACCATGGCGGCCAGAGGGCCCATCCTCTGTGCCCTCTGGAAATCCCAGAGATCTGCCAATTATCCATACAGCGCGCCTCCGAACACCACGTCCATCTTGACCACCACGTCCCCGACGCCCACGATGAGTCCTTTTTTTAACATCCTGATCCCCTAATCTAGTCTGGATCTATTGTCACACCTCTTCGTTGGTAATAGAATTATCGTTGATTAAAATTGGGTTTCCCAGGGTTTGCCATAGGTTAATCTAAAATTTGTTAATTTATTTGACAAGTTATTTCAAAGGACTACAAACGATCATCACAAGGGATTTCAAAATATTTCAAGACATAACAAAAGTCTTAGGGTACTTTAAACGATTACAACGGATTACGAGAGGTGTCATAGATTTTTAAATAATTTGAAAAGATTTCAAGAAATTTAAGATATTACAAGATTTCTAGAGATACTGAATTATTTCAATGGATTTTAAGGTATTTTGTGGAATGAACGATACTAGCGTACTAAATAGGATATAAAGATAAAATAAGATAAGGGTTTTACAGGATTTAAAAAGATTTAACGGAACTTCGAAGAATTGCTGAAAATTATAATGAATTTAAAAGAATTTTAATGACTTTTGAAAGATTGTAATGGATATGACCCCTAATTAGTCACATTTCAGAAGAATAACATAATAGTCACACTGGCTAAATATCACTCAGAGTGACAAATTAGAGTAAAATCACTTTAAGGGAATTAGAAAGATTCAAGTGATCTTCTCGTAATTATTCAAAATATTTCACGGAATTTCAAGGATTTCAGCAAAAAAAGAGAATACAAGTGAAAATAGAAGTGTTGAGTAATAAAGAAAAATGCTAACTCATCGTGCCGGCCATAAAAATTTGTCGCTCTACTTCGGCAATGGCCTATTTTGCTTCTCATGTGAATACGGCCTTGTTTTTAGTATTAGATTATAGAATTCTAATTTTAATATTCAATATCATGTTCAAATCCAACAATCATGTCTACATTCTCAAAACGTGTTCCAATTGGATTTAAATGATATGTTAACTATTTATCACTCCGTAAATTTAAGACCGCTAAAATTCTAAGACTTTACGAATGGTTCAAAGTTTTAAATTTGTATTAAAAATCATATTTAAATTTAAAAACGACAATTAACAATTATGCTCGTCGTAACTTCTACTATGATAATCAATTTCATTTTAAAAAGTGGTCTAGTTCACCTTGCATTCCCTTTTGATAAGGTTTTATGCCTTTATATGATATGGCTGGCTAATTAGTGACATATTTCATCAGTAATTAGAGGTAGCCTGCTCTTAGTTTACCAAAGAGACCATTATGGTGATAAGGATAAAGTAAGTGTTTATAAAATAATTTGACTGATTGACACTCAGAAATAATTGTGTTACGAGAAAAGCTGATTAGCGACTGATCTAAATCAGACTAGACCCTTCAGATTAGATAGTCTAGACAAACTGAGATCTCGTTCAGATACGACATTGATTAAGATGTATAATCTACGGATAATGATATTTTAGTAGTAAAATAGAAAGTGATAGTCAGTCAAAACAAAATGTGATTTCCAGATTAACAACTGGAAATTAAAATTTTGACAAGAAGTGTTAAGGTGAAGAGAACTTTCAGCTCAGGGAAGAATGATGAATTAAATCAATTATTCTATGTAAACCCATCTACCTGGGCACTATCTTTTTAAAATTCCCAAAACTTAAAAAATAAAGTATTAAATCACAAGTTCAAAAGTACTGCATCAAATTAAATGATTTTAATTCTGAAATAGGAATCATGCATGAAGACCAGGTGTATCTAGATATTTAGCGCCCCAAAAGGTGTTTCTTGAACTAAACCTGTTCGAATGATAGAAAAATAACTCCATATTAAAATACACAGATAAAAATGTACAAGGAGATAGATAAAGGTAATTTCACTTTTGCGAGAAGGTATGTGTATCTGATGTCTTGCATCTGTCTGTAGAAAACAGTTTACCCTGAAAGACACCGAGCAGAGCAACTTACCATGTTTGGCTTACAGTCGCGTTTGTGTTTTCCCTTGTTCCTTTGAGCCCGCTTACCTTCTTCTACACCCGCATTATCTTCCTTTAAAACATTATTTATTTCCAGTATGTCTTATCTATTACTGGCAAGGACCAATGGCACACTACAGATCCAAGGTTCCATCATCCTTTCTTTCAACGAATGCATTTGAACCTACAATCTTTTCTATCACTTTTCACGAATAATTTCTAAAAGGTAGAGTCAATATTTCTTCAATTTTTGCAGAGAAATTCTAGATAAGCTTTCAATGTATAATAATACCTAGTTACCCTAACTGCCAGCAATGGATAAATCGTGATGAAGTTTTTAAGAAATGTGACCATCGTTGCTGAAACGGGTCCTCGATAAATCTCGCTGGATATTCTTAAAAAGCTACTGGGTTACTCGACAAGGGGTATTCTAATAACATACAGCGGCGACCGGACTTCTCGCTCCAGGGGGGTGGCAGAGTAAGTAGGAACCCGGCACGAGCCACTTGATTACAGGATGGCTAGATGACGTGATATTAGCGTAATGAATACCGAAGGCTCTATCTCTTCCTTCGTTTCACCTTCTCCTCTTTCTTGGACGATAAATCTTTCTGCCTAACAAGGGAGTCTCAATTGCTACCGTATTCACCGTAGCCCATCGTATCATAATTTTCAGCACCTCCCTGAATAAATGCTTTTAACAATACTAAAGAGATTGTAGAAATCAGCCATATTATGTTTCAAACGTCTTTTGCGGAATTGATTATATAATATTTTTCACTTTTAACAATTAAATGCATTGTATTCTTTGTGAAAACAATTTAAAACGAATTCCACCGTTGGAAGCAGTTTCTTCCTCCAAATCGCGAAATCTAAAATCGCGAGTGTTCGTGACACGAATTGTAAGAGACGCAAATTCTTGCAGATTAAGAAACAGTAAAAAGAGCGTGGCACGTCGTCGGCCTCTTGGAAACAAGCATTAATTGCACGAGCTTTGCGTCGCAGTGGAATTTGCGAACGTGATGGATAGTTTCGATGCTCGTAAGCGACTGTTTCACCCTCACGATGTCATGACCAAGACCAGAATATAATGAGCGCTATTTCACAGTTAGCTTTCATCATCCATAGGCAGAAATCGTTAGTTAGCATTCGATTAGCTATTAGTCAAAACATCTGATTAATGGATTTCAAATTCGACTGATTGGTGTAACTCAGCTGATCCACGGTTGTGCTTTCACAATAAGAAATAAAAAAATTATTATTTGAAAAAACACAAATTAATGGCCCTCATCAAAAACATATTACTGCAGCATTTTTTAATGGTAAATACTAACTAATATTTTTTTTAATGAGCATACTGAGAAAAATATATTGTACCTATTAGGAACTTGAACCTGAAAATATGCAGCGTGTCTACTCATCCAGAATTCGGGACACACAACCTGCATACAGTAGAACAGTTTCATCCAGAAATTTTACAAAAATAGAACATTTACTTTGAATTCAATTATTTTGGCTAATCATCCCGAAAGTCGGCCCCTCTCAACATTGTATTATAGAATTGTTTGCTCATTAAAATCATCTTCAAAAAACGAAAACAGTAGTACATTTGTCACTTTGCCCCGTTGCTACAATACTATATTATTATTTAAGTTTTTAGATTAACTAAAAGTTTGCTAAATTGATAGGTGTATCAAATTTTCATATTATTAGACGCGATAATTCCACAATTAGCCTACAGAATTCTGAACAAATAGTCGTTATAAAACGGATGGGCTATTTGGCCAGAAGTCTGGACACCTACACACAGCCAAAGATGTGAAAAATAAAAAGAAGAACAAAAAATAAATGAAATAAAATATGACCATTAAACTTAAAATGTAGATTTTATGATTTAATATCAATCTGAAGACCGCTATTCGAAATATTAAAATCCATTTTTCTAAGTTTAGCTTTTGTAGTATAAGATTTTTGGTATAAGACCCATTTCAAATGATGATTTATCATATTATAAAAATTGCAATAAGTTTACGAATAATTGTTTGATAAGCGAGTTTGAAAATTATTATAGGAGATTTCTCCCTTATTGCGTTTTCTTGTTATTAGAACTCACTAGCACGTTACTATAATCTAGTACTTTGATCTAAAGAATGAATAGGCCAAGTTCCGCGCCTGACCAAAATGGGAGTTTCTACTTAAAGATATCACACCTAGAATATATACTTAATATTATTATTATTTTTATTAACTAGCTCAATTTGGCTCCATTATTAATATCCGACGATAATATAAGACATATAATAAAAAATGGTATAACTATTTTCAGAATTAAATAAAACAATCAAGGTTTCATAGGAATCACAGCTTAAAACCCTTCAGCTTAGTATCTTGGAGACATCGATGTCGACAAACTTTTTAGCCTTGGCAGAAAACACATATATTAGGCTGACCATTAGGAATCAATATTCTTTAATTTTTGAATCATCCTCCCCCCCATTTTCCTAATCATGTTTTATTTTTTTAACGTTTTGATGCTAATAAAGCCTTTTATTCAACTTCAGAACATAAGAATTTCCAGTTTCAGTACAACCCTGAAAGTTTTATTTACACAGAAATTTAAATGTAGAATTTCGCTATTTTAGTTTCAATTTCATTTTTGAAGATTTTTTGTATTGAGACTAGAAATTTTTGTTTCGATGTCAGTAAAGATCCCAACGATTTGACTTTAAAGGGTTTAAAGGGGGTTTAAACCAGTCCTGAGATATGTAAACGGGTTTCGATGATCTCAAGGAATTTTAAATGATTTAAAGAAATTTCATAAGATTCCAAATTATATCCACGGATTTTAGAAAATTTCGAAATATCTCAAAACATTTAACGAGATTAAACGAAACAAAGTCGGGAATCATTATTTCACTGAAGGAAAAAAAGTGAGGGGTAGCGTTGTCAATAGTTCAAAAGTGATGATTTTTAAGTGATATCTTAGTTTACACATTTCAATAACAAAATATTTGATGAATTTACATGAATTATTACAATTTTGTAACAGCCCAGGATGAGAAGTAAAAATGTCAGCATTCACAAACCTTTAATACAGCGTGATAATCAGATTGTTTTACTGAAATATCACTAAAGGGGTCACGGTCTAAACCTGTTAACTGACATTTCAGAAATTTTACACGGCGAAGGAAAATCGTTCCGTGAACCTATGCTGTAGATACCAAAACGTGATTTGCGAAAATCCATTAAAAAAACTAAAAGAAATGTTGCCACGCAGTCTGTTTCAGCAGTTAAGAAAATGCCACAGCAACTACATAAACTGTTACTAATGTCCCAAATATTATATCATGTAGAAAATTACCTAGCAGAAAATTCCCATTTAGCAAAGTTATGCGAATGATTCCTTAAGAACCCATTTCTCATTCCCTAAGTATTTTTTATGTCCTTAACCATCTTCTATCCCTCTCTTTCCGTTCCTTCTTCCCAGTTTAGTGAGCGGGAGAGACTCTCGACAAATTGCCGCCAATTAAAATTCTCCCCGTCTCTGCCCGAGGGACTAAGGAAATGCCAGCACCTCCCTTTGCGCACCTACACCCTGTAAGTATGTCACTTTAGTGAATTGGTGTGTGTAACTGTGAATGCTCAGTTACAACGAAGGCTCGGGTCAGAAAGACCAGTTTCACCCAATTAAGTTGTACCTGACCAAAGTCGAGGATGGGTACGGACCCTCGTCCGCTGTTTAAATTAATTTAGCGCGGTAGACTCTTCCACTCTCGAGAGTGAGACTAAAAAAGAAAAGCAAGAGAGGAAAGAGAGGAAAGAAAAATGATGCCGGGGGAAAGAAGTAAAGTTGAATATCTTCAATCCGCAATTATGGCAATCGCTAAAAAATAAGCGGGGCATTTCTCGAAGATTTTAATCACACATTTCATTTTAGACCTGGAGTCGTAACTCAGTACCTTCAGGCATCAGCAGTCATTTGTTTTGCATTAAAACTAATAGCACGAAAGATATCTCAATTCCTGTATATTATTTGGAATAAATCCCAGTGAGATGAAGTAGACTAATTTCTTTTTCGTAATGCAACCCTTAAATTATTGTAATCTCTTTCACCTCGCACTTCTTCCATCCCGCAATCCTTTTTGATCCGCGGCACCCGGAGCGCTCTCTCTCCCGTTGCTTCTCGTAACAAGTTCATTTCGGACAACGGCTAATTATCGGTTGAACAAATCCATCGCGGGCCTTCGCCTCTGTTAAAACCCTTATCAATATATCTCCCCAGGGAATTAAAAACGCGCTTTACCGTCCGAACAAAAATCCCAATCTCCCGGTGAAATATAGGCTTGCAGGAGGCGGGATCCGCGGAACGGCAAGAGGAGTAAGTGAGTAGGAGGCAGCAGAATCAGAACCGAAGGCGTCGAAGGACTGATATCCCGAAGTAATCCGCTACATTTTAATCATTGGCAATGGTGGAAATGGCGGGAGACCACGAGGAAGTCGCACTGGTTGTTGAAGTGACTCGAGGGTGGAGGAGACGACGGCTCTGGGGATCGGGCTTATCTCAAATTCGCAGACGTGTCACAATCGATATATCTCGCGAAGACCCTTTCACGTGCGGGCACGTAGTCCTCAGTCCTCTACAACTCCCTGATTCCCCCATCCTTCCAAATCTGCCCAATACCGGGAGGAAATCGAGAAAGGGTTAGGAGGAGAGGGCAGATCATCCGATATCAAATTTGGTATATAGAAAAGAGTTGCTACAAAATACCAATTTCGAAATTCTCCCAAATTTCTCTGACCATTCCTTGACCAATTCTTCATTTTTAATATTTGCTTATAAATATATTTTAAAGACTTTTAGTGACAACAGTCATACAGAATTTTATCAGTAGTTATCCAATAATTACGTACCATTGATGAATGTTCGATAAAAAAATGAATTCTAAACTAATTTTCAATAACCGAGTTTAATTTCAATTTTAAAAAACTTTCTTAGTCAATAAATAAAAAAACCTAATCCAGAATGTTGAATTTTAAAAGAAAAAAGGCGAACTTCCTGTGAAACAGGAATAACATAATTTAATTTTACAACCAAAAACATGAATTTCCGACCAAAATAATTGAATTTGCAACTGAAAAATACGAATTTTTAACAAAATCCATAAATTTTCACCTAAAAAAAAAGTTCAACAAAATAATTACACTTAAAACCAACGAGACGGATTTTCAACTAAAATTATCAATCTTCAACTGAAATGGTTGAATTTTCAGTTTAAAAATATTTGGTAAGAAAAATAAACAAATTTTTAAATAAAATACATTAATTTTTAACTATTAAAAATAAAGTTGCAACTGAGAATAAAATAGTTAAGTTTTCAGTCAGAATAATAAATTTTCAACAAAGTAATTAAAATTTGAACAAAATAGTTTAATTTTCAACAGCAGAAATAAATTTTTAACCAAAAACAGAAAGTTTTAACTAATTAGATTACTTTTATACAAAAAGACGACTTTTAAATAAAATAGATAAATTTCCTACTGTAACATGTAAATTTTCAGTAAAAACAATGATTTTTCACAAAATAATGTAAAACTTTAAGGAAATAGTAATAGTAATAAATTTTCACCAAGAAAAAAAAAAGAATTTTCAATCAAATACATGAAATTTTAACTAAAAAAGATAAAGTTTTGAATGAGACTAAAATTGTTAAATGTTTATTCCGAATAATAATAATATAAATTTTGAAGCAAAATGGTTAATATTTAAAGAAACTTATTAATTTTTCCACCAAGAATATTAAATTTCTATCAAAAAGGCAAATTTTCGATAAAATAGAATAGTTAAACTTTCCGTGAAAAAAGTCCATTTGTGTTTTTTTAAATTCAATCAAAGAAAGAAATTTTGAACCAAAGAGATACATTTTTAATAAAATAATATAACTTTCAACCAAATACTTGAACTTTTGAAGGAATTTTCAACCTAACAGTCAAATGCTTAGCCAAAGAAATGAATTTTTAACCAAAGAGATACATTTTTAACGAAGAAGATTAATTTTTTTAAATGATTAATTTTCAATAAAATAATTGCATTTTTAAAGGAATTTTTAACCTAGTAGTCAAATTTTCAACCAAAGAAATTAATTTTAAACCAAAAATATAAACTAGTCGCCAAGAGTATAGAAGAAAGACGAACTTTTAACCAAATAGTTTAGTTTTCGAATGAAGATAAATTTTCAATCAAATCTGTAATAGTTAGGTTTTCAGTTAGAAAAAATTAACTTGGGAACAAAAGAATATAATTTTCAACAAAATAGTTGAATTTTTACCTATAACAGATAAATTTTCATTAAAAGGAATGATTTTTCACCAAATAATATAAATTTTGAAGCAAAATGGTTAATATTTAAACAAACTTATTAATTTTCCACCAAGAATAGTACGTTTCTATCATAAGGGAAACTTTCGATAAAACAGAATAGTTAAACTTTCCGTGAAAAAAGTCAATTTTTAATTTTTTTAAATTCAATCAAAGAAATAAATTTTTAACCAAAGAGATACATTTTTAACAAAGTAAAATAACTTTCAACCAAAACCTTCTAAAAAAAGTCTAATTTTTAACAAAATACATGAATTATCAACTATAAAAGATAAGTTTTTGAACCAGACTAAAATTGTTAAGTTTTCAGTACGAATAATAAATTTTCAACCAAAAAATTAAATTTTAAAGAAAATAGTTGAATTTCTACCTATAAAAGGTAAATTTTCATTAAAAGAATGATTTTTCATCAAAAAATATATAAATTTTGAAGCAAACAGTTAATATTTAAACAACTCATTAATTTCCCAATAAGAATATTAAATCTCTACGAAAAAGGCAAATTTTCGAAAAAGTAGAATAGTTAAACTTTCCGTGAAAAAAGTCAATTTTTAATTTTTTTAAATTCAGTTAAAGAAAGAAATTTTTAACCAAAGAGATACATTTTTAACAAAGTAAAATAACTTTCAACCAAATACTTGAACTTTTGAAGGAATTTTCAACCTAACAGTCAAATATTCACCCAAAGAAATGAGTTTTTGACCAAGAAGATTTTTTTTTTTAATGTTTAACATTCAATGAAATAATTGAATTTTTAAAATAAGTTTGAACCTAGTAGTCAAATTTTCAATCAAAGAAATTAATTTTGAACCAAAAAGATAAACTAGTCACCAAGAGTAAAAAGGGTTTCCAACTGAAAGGATGAATCAGCGAAAAAAATGAATGTTTAAAAAAGTTGTTCCACTTTCAGCTAACATTAGTTCATAATTCAACTACAAAAGTTTTTAATTTTAAACTAAAAACAGTTAAATTCAACCAAAATATTTAAATAGTTGACCAAAAGAGAGTAATTTTAAACCAGAAATTTGTAATTTTCAGCTAAAAAAAGTGCTTTTTCCATTAAAATAATAAAAGTAACTTCAATCTTAGTTTATCGAAAGTTCCCGGTTTCTGTAAGGTTTTCATTTGACATTAGAGGATGTTTGACGATGTTGTTTAGGTAATGGAGTTAAATATGGCGTTAAATTTTGTTGATCTACTACCCTATTTATTTTTCTTTGCCATTCCCTGACTAGTTTTGAGTTCTCTAACTTTCCCTAACTTTCTGGAATTCCCTGACCTGTAGCAACCCTGAGAGAAGTACCTAAATGATACTCTACAGTGCCATCATCTGCTTCGAACCGCTGCTTCTGCCACTGCAGAAAAGATCAATTTTAGATTCGCAGCGATTTATAACTTCCTCTAATATGGCAATGATAGCATCGGTCCCGCTCTCGCCCTCACTTTCCACCCTCGACTGCTCTTTGAGAGACACCTCTGCGCCTATATGTTGAGCTGCTTTCGGATTCAAGGATACGCTCACTTGTCCGACAGACTGAAATTGAAAGAATATCCTCTTGAATCCTACACGTGACTTCTTCCTCGAGACAGCAGAAACTTTGCCAGACTCTTTTCTCTCTATTCCCATTTTACCTTTTCTTCACTTCACTTGTTTTGTTCTCACTGCAAGTTAGAACCAGCAGGAAAAAATTCCACCGAATGGGGGAGGGTTTGTGCGAGTGGATACAGCATTAGCATGCAGGACATTGATTTATAATTATGGAGAACTGCTACACTCCAGTGCACGCAACGATCAGCCACTTCGAGAATCGCTTTGCGTTTCGACAGGAAAAACAAGAGCATTTACATATCTGGTGCTGAGAACATGGAGAAGACGTTGGAGGACGGTACGTTGCGTATAGTGAACTTAATCGAGAACTTCGCACTATAAACTCCTCCGAGTTCGTGTCGAATGTTCTTCTAACTGCTCGATTTTCTATATTTCCCTATCACTGTCCAGTTTTACTGAAAGAAGAAACATTTCTGAATTTTTCATCCTGAAAGATTCGTGGATGATTTTAGGATGCTCAAGAACAGAAACATGAAAAGAACTATTCAAAGAAGTCAAACCGATATCTATAGACGAGTGAGGGCGTCGCTGCGAAGGTATCATTTTTGTCCTTTATCATGAGTACATATACCGTCAGATAACTCGACTTCACTGGGTATGGGCCTACAACATTTCGTCTTTTACTAAGGTAGACTTAGAATCACTGCATGAATTTAATTATAATTAGTGATAACCCGCATCTGCGCCCAACTTTGCTGAAAGTACTCGCATTTGTTTGGACCTTTGGCCAGGAAAGAGGAAAACTGCAGAAATATGGGACCATTTAAATACTACGTTATATTATTTTGAAAACTATCGCCACACTTTCCCATCTCCGTCACAAATCACAGAAAGCTTCGATCACCCACAGTCACGTCACAAAAACAACCCCCCCTCCCCTTTTGATGCCAACGTTTTGTCTTCGATTTTATTTGACAAGCACCTAAAATAAAACGCAAAACAAACAGATATAATAATTTTAATGTATAGACACCTTTGTAAATTCAATATTTAATGCTTAAGATTTTAATTAGAAATATGATGCGTTTTTCTATAAAATGGTTGAATTCTTAAATATTTCAACTATTTGAGAAGAAAGTTGATTTTCAATTTCGAAAAGATGAATTTCCAACCAAGAAAGATGATTTTTCATCAAAATAGTTCAATTTTCAAAAAAAATAAAAATTAATTACCCAGGTGAACTCTCAAGCGAACTTTCAACGAAAAATATTAAGAGATAAACAAATAGTTGCATAGTCAAGCCGAAAATACGATTTTTTTAGAAGAAAAATTTTCAACAGAGAAAGATGAATTTGCTACAAAGAACTTTTTTGCAAAAAAAGAGTTTTCAATTCAGAGAATTGAATTTTCTATTCAAAAAGACAAATTTCCAAAAAAATATTAGCATTTCAACCAAATATGAAATTTTAATAAAATCATTAAATATTCAACCTACAAAGATGAATTTTCAACAAACCATTTAACTTTAAATTTAAAAAATTAATAGAATTCTAAACAAAAAACATTAAATTCAAACCAAAAACAGTTGCATATTCAAGCCAAGAAGAGGAATTTTTTAGAACACAGTAGAATTTAATAGAAAGGGCAAATTTTCTATTCAAAAAGACGAATTTTCAATAAAACAGTTAAATTTTCAAACAAAAAGGATGGTTTTTTTAAACAAAATATTTGAATTTTAAGCAAAATAATTACATTTTTAACAAAATAGTCGACCCTTCATATAAAATGATAAATCTTCGATAAAAATTTAACTTTTAATAAATGAAACCAGAAAAATATTTTAATTTTAAATAAAAGACAGTCTAATTGAATTAAAAAATATAAATTCTTAACGAAAAAAATGACCGTTGATAGTTCAACTAAAAAAAAATTTTCGATTTAAATAAAAAATAGTTTAATTCAAACAAGAAAGACGAAATTTCAACAAAATAGTTGAATCTTCAACGAAAACAGAATAATTTTTAACAGAACAGTAGCAGTTCTAATTAAAAACCATAAAATTTCTACCAAAAGAGATAAATTTTCAATCAAGAATGATTTTTCATTCAAGAGTGAAAAAAAATTTAACATAATTGTTTAATTTTCCATCAAAAAAGGCAAAATTTTCCACAAGAACGTTAAATTATCGACCCTAAAACATGAATTTTCAAGTAAAAAGTTTATTTTAAAAGAACTACTAAAATTTGAAAACTGAAAGTGATTGATTTTCAACAAAAAATAGTTTTTTTTTTTTTTTTTTTTTTTTAATATTTAAAACTTCTGCCAAAGAGACCTTTAAAAAAAATTGTTTAGAAAACAGATCAACTTTTCTGCCTATAAAATTTTTATATATAAAGGATTAACTTGCAACCAAATTTTTATTTTTATCTAAAAGCGATGAATTTTTAACCAAAAATGGAATAATTTAACTTTAAATTTTAAAAATAGATTTTTAAACTAAAAATTAATGTTAAAAAAATCAATAAAGCTTTAACAAATAAGATGAATGTTTAACAAAGTAGTTCAAATTTACAACCAAATAGTGATAATTTCAACTAAAAACTATCAATTTTCAACTGAAGAAGAAAAAGAATATATAGTTACATTTTAAACCAATGGAATAAAATTTTAACAAAGTAATTAAACTTTCAATAAGGTACTTGAATTTTTCGGTGAAAAAAGATGAATTTTCAGTTAAAAATGTAATAGTTGAATTTTTAACTAAAAACTATCAACTTTCTGTCTTAAGCTTTCAGTTAAAAGAATTAATGTTCAACTGACAAAAAAACTTTTAACATAATAGTTATACGTTCAATTAAATCATAGAATTTTTAACCAAAAGAGAAATTCTGAACAAAAGATATAATAGCAGACTCTTTAATCAAGAGAACTAACATTCAAATAAAAATAGTCAGATTTGTTTATTGACACCTATTATTTCAGTTCGTATACATGCAATAGAAAAAAACGAGAAAAGGGAGGAAGTTTCTTAAAAACAGGGAAAAGAGTGAATTTTTTTTTTAAAGCAGAAAAGAGGGGGATATGAGAGAATAGTGGTAAAAGCGTGAAGTCTAAAATAAAAGAAGTAATTTTTCATTTTCAAGCATTTTAAAACATTTCTATTCACCATTATATTTTCTAGGTGTGATATTATACTCTGTATTAACCCGTCACCAAACCCTGTGTCACAAATCTTCACAATAACTCTGTCAACCCACCCACCCCCTGCAAATGTGATGCAGTTTTTGAACCGCCCCTATTTTTAAGTTTAATTTTCTTAATTAAGCTGTAATTTTTATATCATTTTGTGATTCCAATGACGTATTTTTCAGGTAATACATAACCATGGATGTTAAAACCTGACCAGATGATTAGTCGCTCTTTTAAAGTGAACCAGTAAAATTGTCACTAGTTGAATCAGTATTTTTTAGTTATAACTAGTATAATATCTTTTAATTAAAAGTAGGGAGGCCTCTAGTCACTTAGGTTGGACTTTGAGCAACGCGAGTGGTTGATATAATGACGAGCAGCCCGACTCTCATTTTTTGTTTTGAGAGCAAAGTTCGATTTTTAAAAGACAATTTTGCAAAGGTTAGCACAAAAGTGATGAACAATGAGTGTCATACCTTACCAGCTGATTGTCGAAAACGCGTACAACCAGACGACTACCGTTACTGAGTAACCAGTCAATTTTGCTGATTGAGCCAGTGACG
Source organism: Druon quercuslanigerum (assembly GCA_010014905.2). NCBI lineage: Eukaryota > Metazoa > Arthropoda > Insecta > Hymenoptera > Cynipidae > Druon > Druon quercuslanigerum. Next base: position 950 of record JAAAKG020176285.1, on the reverse strand, counting down.
AAATTTCACTGAGACAACCAGTGAAATCTCACTGATTGTTAGTAAAACACATCTGGCTGCTTCAACCAGCAAGATTTCACGAATTCTGGCCAAAACTATAGATGAAATAAAAAACAAAAACACTAGTGTTAAAATCTGTCACGTAATTCCTGAAGGAAAGTTATAAAATCATAAATGTCGGTGATAGGTAACAAGCACTTGAGTGCTAAACGACCGTTAAAATGACTATATCAGGGAGCCATTACCCAACTCGGGAGTGGGCTTTCACTGTTTTCTTCTTCTCGTGCCGGACGGAAACGAGTACTAACTACATTCTATAGCTATGTAACGGGCACCCACGCCTACCATTGTGTTCTATCGGCGGCCAGGATTGAACCACCTAGAATAATTTCCAAGGTGAGCGACATATATCGCCACAGAAAACAATCATGTTATTATACATTCACCAGTCATTGTCAGCACGACGCACTTCATCATATTGATGAATCAAACTCCGGGATTAACAAATCAACTACACTAGTCGCAACCAACGCCGATCATTATCGATTCTGCTGATCTATCTAGGCAACAACTGTTAATGAAAGATTAACGAAAACGATGGACCGGATAATAATCTCCGTTCTCGGAAATTAATTTTTTTATCGTATATAGCCAGGAGCGAAAAATCTATTTCGGGGACCTTTGTAGCAAGATACTCTTACGAAATTTAGAAACGACAATCACCATTGAAGATTTGATTTTATATTATTGCAACATTAAACCGTTTCCCTTTCGGGGTAGGCGCGACTCACTTGGGTCCATTAGTATCCAAGGTTTTTGTTTCAGGCGCCATTCACTCTACTGATACTCTTCTTGTTAACTATTTTCCGCCAAACTTTTCTGTCCTGGCATACTTCTCTAGCTTCTTTAACGTCCATGCATTTTTTCATGCAGGCTCTCGTGTTTCTATG
>JAAAKG020176274.1:0-26655 GCA_010014905.2 Druon quercuslanigerum | reverse complement strand
TTGGCCTATTAGAAGACTTTTTCAATCGTAAATGATGAGCATGTAAAATTGCTTACATATTTTAATGAGTGAAGACTTATTTTATGCACTGGAATTAAAATTTTAATTAAAGGTTCTAATCAAAGTTTCTCATTTTTTAATCTAAACATTCTTCTGTTCGAACGTTTTTCATTTAAAATTATGACTTCTAATTTAAAATAAAATTTCTTAATTTTCAAGGTTTTCATTCAAAATGATTTGACATTAAAGGTTTTTAATTTAACATTATATCATCTTTTTCTGTAACATTCGATTTATTTCAACTTCGCAAGCGTTCCTCATGTAAGAGAACAATTTAATAAATTCTGAAATTAGATGCTTTTTATCTCTGCGAAATAATAGAAATGCTTTCATTCATTCTGACGAGAGTCGCAAATTAAGGGATAGGACAGGATTTGGAGGTCGAGAACGGGTGAAGTTAATTAGGGGAGACAACATCAGATTTAGCACAGTTTATTCAAAACTTACAAAAAGGGTTGTGAGACCTGCTAACCCACAATCGATGATAAATCTCGTCGACTAAATCCGAGAGCAGGTGGAGACGTTCGATGGTGAAAAGCGAACAGCTTGGCTTTCCTCAGGAGGAGGCGGCGACGACGTGCGGTGAGCACAAGACTGGTGGTAAGTGCGATGAGCACAAGATTGAACACTCGGGGATGATGTTTTGCGGTATATAGGCCGGGGTGGCTTTCCCCACTCCTATTCCTAGGCCCACCGGGCCGTGTAGTAGTGGAGTGCTTGTAACTTTGTTACAACCTCCTCCCCTCTGTTTGGGACGACGTTTATTCTTTCAATACTTCTTCAGTCTTCTCGATTTCGTCGTTGAGGGTCATGTAAGATTCTTCTTCTGTTAAGTCCAATTGGATATATTCATTAACTTCTTCTTCGCCCTTCTTATCTTGTATTTTTTGTGGTGCTTGTCTTTCTTTTAGTTCTATCCATTCCTCCTTTCTTAGAGTAATTTTTATAATTTCTTTAAATTCATGATTTGCCTCTATCCAGCCTCCTTTTATGTATTTGGTCCTTGACGAATCAGGAACAGTGTGGTAATTTTTTATCGTGTTCAACATCTTTCCACAGTACGTATCGTAAAGAATGTATAGTTGTACTGGAACTATCCTTTCGCAATGCCTGCACTGCCACATCTCGATGTCTTCCATTTTCTTTTTATTAGCTAAAACATAATTTAACACATCCTATCTTTGTATCTAGAGTCTTTATTTAAAATATACTTTTTCCAATTTTCTTATCATAATAATTTTTAAAATTTTTAGTGTTATCTATTCGAAAGAGTATTATTTTGAAGTTTCGCTTTCCATGATTCTTCTTTCCTGAAAATTAACTTATATCTAACTTCTATTTTTATTTTTAATTAGAAACCAAACTTGTACTCTTATAGCCGTATTTATTTTTATTTGCAGCTTAAAATTTTCCTTGTAAAATTCGTTTCTTTCTTTCAAAATTCGATTAAGAGATTAAAAAAAATAAATGAATACAATTTTTATATCTTTGGTGCTATAAAAGTTATATTAGCTTCTCTGTTGTGTTTGCAAAGGGTCAAAAATAATCTTTCTGTGGTGTATTTTGATAAGTAATGGAAATTTTATTTTATAATTATACGTCGGTGTCCCAATCGGTAAAGGAGTCTTCAATTTCTTCTCCAATTGTTTTTAATATTCTTTTATTTTCTTCTGTTTTTCTCAGTGCTCTTCTTACCTATTTTCTTTTTTCTGTTTTCTCTTCTTGTTCTGTCGCTCTTCTTAATCTTTCTTTTTCCAGTTTTTCTTCCTTCCTCTTCCTTGTAGCATCATTGATATATCTTTCCTGCCTTAATTTTAATAATCTTTTCATTTCTTCGGTTTCTCTTTCTTCCCTTTCCTTGTCCTGCTGTATTTTAATTTTTTTGAATACTTCTTCCAATTTTTTCTCCTCTTCTAGTTTTTGTCTTCGCATTTCCTCCTCTTCTTTTTGATTTTTTTCTTTTAATCCTTTTCTTACCTCTTCCATTGTTGGAAAGCCGTAAAAAATTATTTTCTCCTCCGCCAATTTTTGTATTCTCGGATCCCCTTTCCTTGATCCAAATTGGTCGAACATTCCGACTCTTTCTTCTAACAATTTTTTTTGGCGGATTTTAATGAATTCTTTTTTCATTTCTCTTTCCACTTCCGCTCTCTTCCTTCTCTCTATTTCCTTCAATCTGCTTGTCTTCTCTTGTATTGTGTCTGTTGGTGGTGGTTGAAGAAGATCAACCCTCTTTTTACATGAGTGGGTCAACAATTCTTCACCCACCAACGTTTGTTTTATTTTTCTGTTTGTGTGACTGGTGTAACGGAATTAAATTATTCACATGCATGTAATTCAAAAAGAAAAAATTCCAACTTTACTTTTTACTAATAAATTTTGTAATATCTTTTACGTTTCAATTACCTAGAGATTTACCATTCTTTGTTTTAATTTCGTAAATCGTTGGTGAAATTTTTGCTTTGATGAAAAATGGCCATTCGAAATTTTTATTCAATTTTTTAGCTATTCCTTCCCCTTTATTTGACAATGTTTTATTGCTTTTAAGTACTCGCTCACCAATTTCAAAAGTTATAGGTCTACGTCTTAGATTGTAATACCTCGATTGTGTTTCATTTGCGGTATATAAATTTTTAACCACTTCCTAATTATTTTTAATTTTCGCATTCTATTTGCCCATTTTTCTGATTCTTGAAATTTTATTTCGCTTTTTCCCTCTAAATCTTTATTCAAGGCTTGTATCGGTTGGAGTTCTCTACCTAAATTTTAAGAAGGTGGTGTAAAACCTGTAGAAGAATGTTTACTAGTATTTAGAGCAAATGCACATCTAAATTTTCATCCCATGCTTTATGTTCTTTTTCTAAATATGCTTTTATTGCTGTTTTAATTTACCTGTTGCATCTTTCTGTTGGATTTGCCTGTGCATGATATTTAGGAGTTTTCGAGTGTCTAATACCAAATGTTTTTGTTAAATTAATTATAGATTTATTTACGTACTCTTTTCCATTATCTGTAAAAAAAATTCTAGGCGTTCCCCATTTTGAAATTATACGTTTATGAAATTCTTTTTCGATTGTTGATGATAATTTATTTTTCACTGGAATTATTTCTACCCATTTTGTAAACATATCTACAAAAACTAAAATGTATTGATTTTTTTACTTTGTCATTGGTAGCGGACCCATCATTTCGGATGCTACTACTATCCACGGTTCTTTAATTATTCTCTTTCCCATAAAACCTATTTGATTATTTACTTTTGGTTTTATTCTTTGACAAATATCGCACTCTTTCACATATTTTAGAGTCTCAGAGTACATTCCGGTCCAAAAATAATTTTCAGATATTTTTGCGTACGTTTCTTCCATACCTAAATGACCTGCTTGTTTATTATTATGGTTTTCAATTAATACTTGCTCCCTCAGTTCTTTCGGTATTGTTAATTTCCACGGGTTGCAATCTAAATTTAAGCTTGATTTTAAAGGGTCGGGTGTATAGAAATATAATTAATTGTCGCGTATTCTCCAATTTTGATTCTTCTTTAAAATATTTTTCATTATTTTCTACTACACTTAATAAAATACTAGAAACTTTTATTTAATTTTCATTAGATCTTGATAATGCATCTGGAGCATGGTTTGAACTTCCTTTTCTATAAACTATTTCATAACCGTATTCTAACAATTTCAGAGCCCATCTTGCTAATCGGCCAGTCGGATTTTTTAAATTATGAAGCCATTTCAATGCAATGTGATCTGTGATTACCTTAAAAGAATAACCCTCTAAATATGGTCTAAACTTTCGAATTGTCCAGGCTACTGCTAAACATTCCTTTTCTGAAGCCGAATATTTTCGTTCTGCTCCGTTCAGTCCTCTAATTGCAAAAGCTATAACATAATTTTCGCCGTTTATGGTTTGTGTTAAAACGGCTCCTAATCCTACGTCACTAGCATCAGTTTCAAGTTGGAATGGGCTTCCAAAATCAGGACAGGCTAAAATTGGTGCTGTTGTTACTAAGTGTTTAATAGTCTTTAATGCCTGTTCCTGTTTGTCAGACCATTCCCACTTTACTTCCTTTTTTAATAATTTTGGTAAAGGTTGTATAATTTCTGCAAATTTTGGAATAAATTTCCTATACCAAGAAGTCATTCCTATCAGTCTTTGAACTTGTTTAATTGTTTTTGGCCTTGGAAAATTTAAAATTGGTTCAATTTTTTCTTCATCAACTTTCAATCCTTTTTCATTTACTATAAAACCCAAATATTTAATTTCGGAACATCCAAATTCGCATTTGTCTAAACCTATAGTTAAACCTGAATTTTTTATTTTATCTAAAACTATTTCCAGATATTTTAAATGCTCTTCAAAATCTGAATAAAAAGTGTGTACGTCTGGCAGAACAAAGAAAAACTGTCAGATTTTCGAAATTCGCATTTTGAAAATTTTTTGATTTCAAAAATTATTCTGAGGAAGAAACCACTATTTCATACAAAAATATAGACCTGAGTGAAAATTGTATAGGACATTAATTGTTTTGTACGTCTATTGTATCCCAGCAATTTTTATATTTTCGAAATTCACATTTTGAAACTATTTTGAGTTCGAAAAAGTAATTTGAGACAAAAAACTAGATTTTCACCAAAAAATATAGTTCTGAGTGAAACGTGTAGGGGACAATAATTGTTTTGCACGCCTAGCAAAAACCACCACAACTATCAAATTTTCGAACTTCAAATTTATACATGCTTGAAAAATTAAGTTGGATTTTTTCTTCTAATGTAGGTTTTTCTTTTGAGTAATGTTTTGCGGCTAAAAAAGCTTCGTCTGCGGTTGTTGCCATGCAGTGGTCTTCCAGAGTGAGGATTGAAGCCCTAGATACTGTCTCTATGATTTCTCCTTCCTGTGGGCACTTTATTATTTACTTCAGGTAATTCGAGGGTAGGAGATACCATTGATATCCATTGGAGAAGCTGTAAACGAAGTCGCTGTTCATAGTGAAGTACTTCCTTTCGCAGGCTTTCCCTTCATGACTAAGGATCCATCCCACATATGTTCCGTCGAGATGTACTCTCCTGCTTAAGGTGTATGCTGTCTTGTCTTGTGATATGACAATAGGCTCGATACGTATCCCATCGTAGATGTAATAATTAAATGAGCTATAGAGGGGTAAGGTGGTGTATTTGACTACTGTGTAGTCGCTTTGATCAGGTGTAGGCGTGTGAATTTTATATACTAGTTTGTGTTTAACCAACGCCACGTTGATTGTGCTTGTGCGGATATATAGAAAATATTTACTTTCCGTTAAGGCTTAGGAACGTCCCGGGCTATGTTATTTTTTATTGTCTGAAGGGATTTCATGAAATTAGCAGGGGAGACAACTTAGGGTGCGAGTATACCATTTTTGCTTCGGCTATGGCTGTTTCGACGTTTTTTTAGTGCTTCAGCGGTATTTTACAAGGGCAATTCCATAGAGAACAGAGAATTCAGTATTTGGTTGTTGAATTCTAAGGCATTTATAGAGTGGGTTAGTTCGATCTTGGAGATGGTGGTTTGCATGAGGCTGGTTTGGTTTTTTATTAGTTGATGTTCTCGGCGTCTTCTGCACTCATTGTCCCAAATACGTATTTAGTTGCGGTGCCGATAAAGTTGAACAACCCACGTCTCTGTCTACTACTAGAGATGTTTTCGATACTCCTGTATCGAGCTATCAGTTTTCCAATCCTATCGAGCATCGTGTTGATTCTCTTTTGCATTTTGCAGCCATAGTGTGTTTTGCAGATGTGCCTCATTTCCCTCGTATAATTTGCCAGTTGTTGTATGTCTGTCTTGATGTCTGTCAGGTTCACGAAATAGATGATATACCATGTTTCGTGGTAGATCCGTGCGGTGAAAAGCTCTTCCTTGATGATGGAGTCATCCAGTGCTCTTATGTCCTAGACTTCATTCGCCCGATGAATCTGTAAGAGATGTTTTATTCAACTGCTTGGTACCTTCTTACCTGATTATAATGCCTCAATTTGTTCTTGCCCTCTCCTAAAAGTTGTTATTGTTTTTGTATTCTTATTTATATTTCTTATTGCTAGGGGTTCTGACCATGAGGTTTTTCCTTTCGCGTTTACTTGTATTTTTAACAAATCCCCTGTTTGGTATTCCTCTTCTCTTAATATCTATTGTTTCTTCTTCTGATTCACTTATTTTGCTTGGGCGATTCTTTCTCTTGCATCTTGTAATAGTGACAGGTTTCTTTCCTTTCGGCGATCATTGATTTCTTCCTGTGTTTCCATTGCCTTCTTTGAGACTGCGTATAGTAATCCTTCCGGCGCGTAAGTTGTTGTGGTGTGGGGGCTTCGGTTGTAGCTCTTGACAGCCCTGAGGAGTCTGATTTTGGGGTTCTCGTCGTCTAAGGCGTCTGCTAGGCCTTTGAGTGTTTTGATCACTCTTTCGGAAATTCCATTGCTTTCTGGGTGGTATGCCGATATTCTTATTTGCCGTATGCCTAGCTGGTCGAACAACTCTTTTAGCTTTTTGCTTTGGAAGGTTTGTTCGTTGTCGGTTATGACTTTTCCATGTGTCGAGTTGGTGTGGAGAAATTGGTGCATGGCTTTGTATACCTCTTCTATTTTTAGTGGTACTACTCATGCATACACCTGGTTAGGCTGTCTTATAACAATAGGAAGTTCTTACCAGCGTACGTCAGTTTGTCAGCGTTGAGAATTTCGAATGGAAATTTGGCTGTTTCCGCTATCGCTGCGTCGGCTCGTATTCTTCTTTAGTTGTATTTGTTGGCACATATCGGACAGTTTTCTATATATGTTTGAACTTGTCGATTCATTTCCGGCCAATAGTGGTACTGCTGTATCGCCCATATACATTGCCTTGATTCAGTAATGTTGCTCTGGGTCTAACAGCTTGAGGGTCTGGTATATGAAGGATGGTTAATGATGAAGCTAGGTTATAGTCATCCTCTGTGGTCCAGTGTGTGATCTCGATGATCCTGGGTTTTTCGGTTCTCTCGTCTTCTCAGATTTTCTTTGCCAGTTTCAGCATGTCATCGAAGTTTCGATAAATTGCACCATTGAGTTGTAGATCAGGTTCTGTGGTTTTTTGTATGTGTGCGAGCGGGACCTTGTAGTTATAGAGTCTATTTTGGAAGGTCTCGTCGCTTCGGGGTTTTCGTACTTCTTCGTCTGGCATCTCGCATAATATAACCCGGGAATTTTTTAACGATAATAAGGCTGTCTTGTGTGGGGTGTTCTTTTCTTCGTCTAATGTTGGGGGGGTGGTTCCCTCTGGCCGTGTTTAGAGATTCCAAATCTTGTATAATTTCTTTGAGCAGTTCTGGTGACATTCAATTGTTTTGAATTATTCTGTCCACGACTAGGGTTGCTTCTGCGAGTAGTTCTGTTCCGTCTTTTGTTGCTATTTTGGGAGTTTCATGAGTTTTGTGTTGATTTTACTGGAGCTTCTGTATGGCACGTCTTCTTTCTTTCTTATTGGAAACGCTCAGCTGAGTGCATCGGCGTTCGCATTATGTTTCCCCGGCTTATAGCCGGGTCATATCTAGCGTTTAGGAGTCCCTTGATCGGTTGGTGGTCAGTATAGACCTTGAACGTCTGTCCGTAGAGAAGGTGTTTATGCTGCTTTATGCCCCATACAATTGCTGGCAGTTCCTTTTCGGTGGTTGAGTAGTTTCTTTCCGCAGGATTTAGGCTTCTACTGGCAAAGCTTATTGGGTGTTCTTTGCCTTTTTCGTCTAGCGGACTGAGAACAACGCCTAGTCCTTCGTTTGATGCGTATGTGCATAGTATGAAGGGCTTCTTTAAGTCCGGATGTTTTAGTATTTGATATGAGGTGAGTAAATTTTTTAACTTGTTAAAGGCTTCTTCACATTCTTGGGTCCATACAAAATCGATGTTTTTTCCTTTTACGTGAGTCAAAGGGTGTGCTAATTTTGCGAAGTTTTTTATGAACTTCCGATAGTATTCCAGTATTCCAGGTATTCCAGTTTTTTCTCTAAATATTTTCACTTATCTGGTTGCAGTACTAGTCTAGTCTCGCGGAGGCGTTCGAACACTTTTCTTAAATTCCCCTGATGCTCGTCCTTTGTTTTACCTATTACAATGAGATCGTCTAGGTAAATGAAGCAAATTTTACCTATGAGCCCCTGTAGTTTAAAGTTGACCATTCTTTGGTAGGTCGCAGGTGCATTTATTAAGCCCATTGACATTCGCAGCCGTTCCCAGTGCCCTTTGTGCGTGCTGAATGCTGTCTTTTCTATATCCTCCTTTGCCATAGCTACTTGGTGGAAACCATTGGCCATCTCAAAGCAGCTCATGAACCTTGCTGTCCCTAGCATGAACAGTATTTCTTCTATTGAGGGGAGTGGGTAGTTGTCCTGGACTGAATGTTCGTTCAATTTTCTGAAGTCCATCACTAACCTCCATTATTGTTCCCCTCCACTGTCCACCTTCTTTTTCACCATCCATACATTGGCTTGATATGGTGAGAAAGATGGTTGTATCAACCCCTTATCCTCGTATTCTTGGATCTGTTTCTCGATTTCCGGTTGTAGGAGGTTTGGGTGTTTGTAGAGGGGTACATTTATAGGTTTGTCCGTTTTTATCTTTATTCTGTGCACCACATCTGATACAAGCGATATTGAGTAATTTGAGAGGTGGAAGATATCGTTGAACTTTATTAACAAATCCTGCATCTCTTCTATCTATGCATCATCAAGGTGAGATAGGGAGCTCTTACCCAACAGCTCCCTTATGCGTTCGTTATTCACTTGATTGCGCGAGACTAAGTAAATTGGAATTGGTTTTTGATTGTACTATTCCTTCATGTGTTGTTTTCTTTCTTCATCTGGTAATTTGTTACCCAAGACTTTCGAAAATATATTAGTTCTGTTCGTAGGTCTTAGGGTTTTTTTGTAAGAGGTTTGTTTGAACTGTTCTATTACAATATCTTTTTTCCTGACGATGGTATAGGTTTTTTTTCCATTTATGTTGGCAGTTAAAATTTTTGTGGATTCTTTGTTACCACTGTAGATTCCTGGTATAATGCCCTTACCCTAAACTATGTGGTCTCCTTCTGGTAGCTGCATTTCTATTGTTTTTCATGAGGGTTTTATATGAAATATCACGGGTTTATAATCTCCTTTCATTGTGATTGAAATATCGAGCAGGTCTAAAGTGTCGTTAGCGAAATTTATTTTTGCCTAATTTGCTTTCAGCCAGTCTCGTCCTAGAATTCCGTCAAATTCAGTTGGGAAGTTGTTTCGTACTACGCGGAATTTATGAGCCCGTTCCTTCATAGTGGTAAGTGTACACGCGCCTAGGACTTGGTATACACCGTCAACTATCTCAAATTTCCTTCTTTTTTCAACAGGTAATCTCTCTGGGTGACATGTCTTTTCTAGTAGGCATTGTGTCTTTGTGAAGGATTCTGGGCTCCCTGAATCTACCGATAGTCCTCATCGTCTAGCGTACAATTCGAGCACAATTCAGCACAACTTTTCTTTTTTTGAACAAAAGAAATGGCGTTGCCAACTTCTTGGACATAGAGCTATGCGCAGCTGCAATGCTGCGTCCTCTTATATTGCACCGGCTAGTTCACTCGGACCTCTCTGTCGCACGTCATTCTTCGCACCAATATTTCGCGTTTTAAAATTCGAAACCGGAATTTAAAACAGATTTTTACTGAAAACCTTATATTATCGTGTTCGCAATAAAATTATCTTTAATTTGATATAAGAGTTATTGTGTAAACAGATTGGTGCAAAATACTAGTGTCGACTTACCTGTCTGTTATAAAATAGACAACCCAATGCTTGCATATTCTATAAGCTTCATACTTTCGATTAGTATATTGTTCGTTTCGTAAACGAACGATTGAAATTTTATTCTAAAAGTCACTTTTGAACTTTTAATTAATCATAGCTTTGATTGAAATTTTTAAGGCAACCTAATCGTGAAATTTTTTAACATATTAACTTTGATTTAAAATACTTTTCACCACGTAAACGAATGGGTGAAAGTCCTTTTATGTTCGGATCTATCTATCACTATCTTTTGGAAATCCAGTTATAATTAATCAAAAATTATTAAATGCAATGCCTACGTGATACTTCAGATATTTGCCACTTTGCTTTGATTTTGAAGGCAAACTTACTTAAATAATTCCCATTCAAGAATCAAGACAAATATCAGATTTCTGAATACCGGATGAAATTCATATCATAATGTTTGTTTAGACTAATTGTAATTTGAACAAGTATTTTGTAGAAGACACGTGCAAATAAAGCAACTTTAATTTCAGTCTTATGAAAAACCTTATGTGCAGTTTGTATGCTGATTTAAAAAATGGTAACTGTGGGCAGCTAAACAAGTAAGGAAGCATGCAAAAATTTAATCCTTAATTCTTACACATTCATTAAAAAAATAAAATATAAAAAATAACCCATTGTGTTTTAAAGGCGTGGTAATTGCGATTTTGACGACTGTGGAGCTTTCTAATTAGAATAGTGAAAATTGCCTTCATTCACACATATGTGCACGCGATGCTTTTTGTACGATCCCCCTTTGAAGATCCAACTTTTCATGCATGAGAAGCACCTGCGGAAAGCGGATAATTAGTTTTCTAATACGCTCTGAATATCTGATCTTGACTTTTCGTCAATAACGAGAAATTGACTACATATATGATACCAAACAAGATGTTTGTTTTTTGGTTTTGACTTGAAGTGATCTACTCAGTGGCTTTGCCAGGGTTGTTTGAGCCCCCGATCCCCCTAATTTCGTAATCATATATGTTATACACTGGAAAACGTTATTCTATTTACAACATCTTGTGTCTCTGTTCTGACATGTCTCTTATTTGCCATTTACACTGATGAGTAAGATGGATTATATAGAATATTGACACCATAATAAACTGGTTTTTATTCTTCATATTACATGCAAAAATGAATGCAGAAACTGTACATTTCCAGATTCCAAATTAAGTAAACTCAAAGGCCAATCCCATAAAACAAGATTTTAGCACACCAAAGATTGAATTATAAGCGCGATTATAAGTGTAGCTTTGTCTTAATCCAAAACAACTACCTGAAAGGTAGAAATTCGTAAGTGGATTATAAATTAATAAGGCCTTCATTGTAGAGTAAAGTGGTCTCGGAATGCATTCGACAATTTTTTTTCGAATTTTAATTCATATCGCCCCTAAATTTGTGCACCTCCCCCCCCCCCTTCCAAAAAAGCGAGCGTTAACTAAAAATTAAATTTAGAGTTTCCGTAAGCATCATGAAGTTTAACACGTATTTCGTCCATAAGAAAAAAATACGTTTTTGTAAATTTTATTCAAAAGCATTATTGGGTGTATTGTATTGATACTCAAAGTATCTTCTCAAAATGAGCAATAGAATATGAATAAAAACTTACTTTTTAAATATCACCTCCATACGTCTGTTTCGCAAGTTTCAGCCGTATATTATGATTTTTTGATGTTTTTAAAAATATAAATTGTTTCTAATACATAAAATACTACTTTATACTGATGACTAGAAGTTTGCATGAATTTTTAAAAATAATTCATTATATTTTTTATCAATTTTCCCTTAGAATATATTTAAAAAGTCGTGGTCTTTCAAATTTGGCAGCTTATTTTCAACTGCTCAATTAGGGTGAGACAATATGCAATAAAATATGACAGAAATAATTTTTTAAATAGATGTTTTCTTCATTTATAATAATATTATCTCAGAATAGTGCTAGAAAGTTGCAGTTTTTTATAAAATTTGGCACTTTTTGTCGAATTTTCAATTAGAGAGAGGTGATAATTAATTCAAGCTAACAGAAATAATTGTGTAAGCAATTTATTTATTTATTTATTTAATAATATAACAATCTTCTACACGAATACTAGATAGTTCCGGCTTCTTCTGAAATTTTCCACTATATGTCAACTTTTTACTTTTTGAGATAACTAATTCAAGTTAACAAATATCAATTTAAACAGTTGATTATTGATTGTAACTATCTTTCCTTAGATAATTAGAAAGTTGCGTTTTTTCTGAAATCTTTACCTTTGCTTTATCTTTTTATTTATGAACATATGTTAAATAAACAATAAAAAGAAAAATATCTTGACAAATCTCTTTCCTTTCTGATATATTTGTCTGAAATAAAATGGATATTTCAAATATTCTTCAAATTTTCTGTAGGAATCATATTAAATCTAAAGTTTTCTTGAAACCCCTTTTATTTGAATAAATAATAATATTTATAATTAGTGGGCATCCGCAAGAAAAGGTCGCTTGTGGGCGGTTCTAGTTTGGGAGATATTCGCGTTTTCTAAGTCAGGGTCAAAATTATTATTTTTGGAGTTAAGTGGGTAAAATATTAGGGCTATACTGAATCTTTTGACACTATATTCATATCCTGTAAGCTGAATGTAATTGGTATATTTATTTTATTTAAAAAAAAAAAGTGTAACATGTGCGCTTTTAAGTTTAACAAATGCGTTTTTCTTAAAAAGCGGGTTTTCAGAGTTCTAATTTCAGAAATGCCCCGGCGATTCGATTTTTATCCTAAAGGGTTCGTCTTGGGCTTAAAATTCCGTGAACTTATCCGGCTATATTATTCCTTATGTAATACCATATCGGTGATAAGGATCCTTTTCATGCAAATGCCCACATTTGTTCCTACCTAAAAAGTTGAAGAAAATCTTTAAAATTGTGAGAAAATAATCACGAAACATAATAAGAGTTTAAACAAATATATTTGTTAACATGCATGCACTATTATTTCACTGAGTAAAAAGTGCATACGAAGTTAAAATGACGAGAAAAGACCCCAACTATCTAGTATTAATATATAAACAAGTTATAAACAATACGCATTCGTTAAAAACAATTATGCTAATTTTCCATAATTATTACCTCACTGCACGGTACACAGAAAAAGGCTGTTCTACCCAAGTCGGGCAGTTGTAAATTTAAAATGGGCAGTTCTAAAAGTCAAAATGGGTAGTTGTAACATTTTTCTTCTATTTACGTTACAAAATTTTACATAAAATTCGCCATCCTAGGGAAATTTCTATTATTCTTATTAATAAATCGCATCTAAATTGTTCTAAAAAAACTAAAACATAACAATATTTCACAAAAACTAATATTCGTATTTCCGAATGAGTGCATACATTATTGACTTCTGCCATTATTCAAAGAGAATATTATAAAAAACAATAATAAATTGTTCATTCAATTATGTTTTTTATCTTCAATATTTAGTTATTGCCGAATCAGAAACCCCTACAGGATTATATTATATATTATATATTATATAATACAAGTATTGATTGGAAGTTTTTTAAACGAAACAAGTATTAATGAATACATTTAAGTAACCTTATATTTTTAAATTATATTCTATTTATAAAAGCCTGATCTAACTTGTAATATGTCCTACATTATTGCCTGGCTGATAATTTTTATTAATTAATTAAGGAATCTTCAGCGATAATTAATGATTATTATATATGTAACCGTGTAGAATATACGTATACTGAAGTAAAGTAAGGCAGCAAAAGCAATCTTTTAGCTCTGTTTGTGATTTCAGTAAACATACTGTTTGCGATTTCTGTTTGTGATTTCAGTAAACATACTAATTGCCATTTAGTAGAACAATCTCTGAAAGATTTACAAAATTGTTGTTTTTGGGACTTTGGGAATTCAAAATTCCTTAAAGTGGTAATTCATCCAAGGTCATTAATTTGAATGCAATTATGAGACATCTGATTGCTGCATAAAATATTGTGAAACGTGTCAATTTATTTGAATCCGAGCTCCTTATTAGAGCACAGCGCCTGAATAGCAAGAATCCTTTTACTCGTGCATTGAACAATGCCTAAAATATTATGTATTTACTAACTTCTACTATTACTCGATGTTGTTAGTTACCGCATATATCATGTACCTTTTTTTTATGAAAATCCTCATAGCGAAACTAAATGCCGTTATGATTTCTCAGAAACTCTTAGCTCGACCCTTCACCACAGATAAAAAAATTGAAAATACTCTGATCATTTTATAAAAATCGAATTAATTTTGATAGGATTTTCTGAAATTCTTAATAAGAAATTTATATTATGAAGAAAAAATAGTGTCAATTTTTCGTTTAGATAATAAAGAGAAATCCTTGAACTTCTTATATTTCCAGATTTTGGAAACGAAATATTTTTAAAGTTTGTATTTAGTACAATGAAATTCTGAGTCAAAATAAGAGAAGTGTTTAAAAACGGAAGGTTTTTTTCATGCTCTTTTTAACTATTATTACTATTATTACTATAAACAATATAAAGCGGCAGCTTTTCCTAAGACTAATTTAAACAATGAAACTAAAGTCAACTTCTATCTTACTGATTACTCAAGAAGAAAATTCGTTCATACTTTTTAGCTTTTGTATATATTTACATTTTTATTATTTCTAAAGTAGTAACGTAATATCATAAACTATTAGTTATTTCAACAATGCGTGGCGAAATCTAAAAGGATTGGATAATAAGAACAGATTTTCAGCAAAGTTCGAAAGATCTAAAATTGTGAAATTGCAGAAAGTTCTTTAGCACTTTAATATTCGAGGGTGGCCACTCGAGGCTTAGAAAAAATTTCCGGCCATTTCACAATTTTCAAGAAATGTTCCCTTTTTTTTAAAATTTGCCCTATGTTAAAAGTTTTTCCTTTTTTTTTTAATTAACTTCAAAAGTACACACTTTATATAATTTAAAATATTAAACAAAGAATCTGCGAATTAACAAATCTCATGCGAAGCAATTCTAAAGAATCCTTTAAAATTGGAAATTAAACAATTCCAGAGTACTATCTATCAAACCTGAACAATTTTTATTTCAGGTCTTTAAACACACATATATTTCAATTTGTACATAGTCAAACTAAGTTAATTTAAAACTTTAACATTAAAAGTTCAATAATATTTTACGGTTAGGACAATCAAAATTGGACAGACTGAAAAAAGCACAGAAAATTATGAAACTGGAAATCACACAGTTTGGAAAGTTTTAAATTTTGCTCCGACAGAAATTTTTTAATGCTAGTCTAGTCTCAGTTTGACTGCAGTGAATTTATAATGGTTTTTTCAAAAGTTTAAAAAAAATATTCAGCATTGCAAACTTCACATTTAAATATTGCAAAAGTATTAAGGCTTTCAGTTTGGAATAAATTGCAGATTCTATTGTATTTGTAAGGATTTAAATTATTATTATTAAAAATATCAACTATTGATGCTTTAATATAATACGATTTGAATGCAAATCAAGTAATTTTATCGACCCATGAAATTTATAGATGTGAATTGTAGTTAATATGTCTTACGGTCATCATAGATAAACAAAAATGATTTTAATGCGAACTTTGATCATTCATGAAACATTTTTATTTTAATCTCCTATTTAACATCTTACGTACGTTTCGCGTATCTTGATCAAAGATCTATAAATAATATATTTTGAGCTTAGTATAATTAAAAATTAGTAATACAATTCACGAATAAAGTCTAAAAACAACAAATACCTGTGATTGATTGGTTTAAGAAGTCTCATAATAATGGAGTAAACATCCTGTGTCATTTGGTTAATTGCTTTTTTACTTTGCATGTATAATTGTCGAATGTATAAAATGTTGTAAATGGATGTATAAAAATTATTATGTTATTATTATTATTTATTATTATTTGGAATAAAGTGGTAACAGTTTGGAGGACAAACACAGAATGACAAACAGTAAATATATAAAGACTAGTGTATAATAAACGTCTGAGATTGTGAAGTATTTTCATTGAAAACGACTGATGATGAGGCGCGAAATTTAAAATGAGAAAATGAAGAAAAAATTAAATTTTTTTCGTTACCTATTCTTTTGTTTTAATACTATGTGGGTAATAAGAATTATTTTAAAATACTTTGACAGAGATATTACGGAATTTGTTTATATATATAGATTCTATAATGCGACGTTGATATTTATTTATTTCCGTAGCTAAAATTCTTATATTTTTAAATTCAAAGTCAAATTCAAAGTGCCATGAGTGCTGTGATAATCCTGTGTTTTGATTACCTATTCTGTAGTCTCTTTTGTGTTCTGCAATTCTACTGTTTAGTTTTTGGCCAGTTTCACCTATATAGATTTTATTGCAACATTTACATTTGATTTGATAAATTACGCCAGATAAATCTTCAATAGAATCAGTGGATTTCTTTTTTGATAAATAATTTTCGAGAGTATTCGTATTTTTGAAATAAACAATAATGTTGAATTTTTTTTAGAGAATTCAACATTAATTCAGATAGACCTTGGATATAAGGTATTGTGACTTTTAAGTTAAATTTATTATTTGTGTGCCTCCATTTATATCTTTTGTTTGTTTTGATACTGGTGTTATAAATTTCACGTACGCGTCCAGGTTTTTTTAATAAATTCAAATTTTATTTTCTAAATTCGACATCGCTTTATTTAATTCATCTATCTACTAATCCTTTTATGAGATCGATTTTGTTGCAAAAAGAATTATGTGAATTAAAATTTAGATACCTTCCAGACCATGATTGTGAAACTTGATGAAAGTTGAAAGAAAGATGATGAAAGTTCGCATTCAAATCATTTTTGATTAACTATGATGACCGTAAGACATATTAACTACTATTTACATGTTTTAATGCTTTAAGTTTGAAATCAATTGGATAAATCCAGAAAAATTTCAAACACTGTGAAAATATCTAATATATCAAGTTTCGAATTAAAATTTTAAGAAAATACTGAATTTATAATACTTCCAAGAGCATAGCGAATAAATAGTAAGCACGGTAACAAATAAGTTAATAAAACAAATTGATCAACAACGAATACATATGTAATTGTTATTATAAACAATTTTGTAAACAGTGCATTTTCAAATTATTAACGTACCGAATTACAGTGAAACTCTTAGATAATGCGCCCTTATGTAGTTCTTCCGAGAATGTATGCCGCGCCGCAAGTTTGAGTAAAAGGAGCTGCGCGGGGTGTGTGCTGGCCACTCAGACGTGGTTATACAAAAGTGTTTATATCCGGAGCCGTACTATATCGGATTTGTTCCCCACCACCGACAGACAGTAGCAAACCAAATCAACTTCTGTCCCCAATTCTGCCTACTCTTCAATTTTCAACCGATCTTAATCGTTCTTAGCTGTAAATATTCTCAATGAATTGAACTGTAAGAGAACACTGCTACTTTTTTAATATTTGCAAAAAACCTTATAAAATTAGCTGGAATCCAGATTTTTTTTAGTACTTATTTCAGCACTCTACACACCGACTAATTTTCGAATTATTTTATAATTTCAGGGTCGAAACAATAATATAATGTTTCTTAGAATTGATGAAAGATGTACAAAGTAAAATCCCAACGATTAGGCCTACCCCAGACCCAAAATGTCCTAAAATGACCCAAAATATACATTTTCGCGCTTTCTATTTTGCGGCTGACTTAAGAAATGTATAATCAATAAAACTTGATTATTTACATATTTGACTCAAATACCTACTATTGTTATTCTAAAATATGTCATTAATATGACATATTATGTCACAAATATAATGATATTTTCCAGCGATAAGAGATGAGCTTAATAGTTTTATATTTGCTATTCGTTACGAGCATCACTTACCAGTTTGAGCAACCGAGCGTGTATTATATGTGCACTCTGATTAATAAATGACTTCTTACGTAAACAGTCAATTGTTCCATGCAATTCATATACCAATTTAGTTTATTTAAAAGCCTAAATTTAGAACGGATGGAAGGCATATATGAACCACAGTGTACGTTTATATAACAGAAAATGCCAACAACATTGCTGGCGCTAGTAGCATGCATGTAAAATATACTAATGTGTCCCACACTATCAACAAAGTTTTCTAAGTAACGCAAACTGGGGTTAAGTGACGCATGCGTGGGGGGCGGAACAACCTCGTTTCTGCATTTCTGATTGCATCATTCGCTTCTTCTAGATAAAAAATGTAGAAGCTTGCAACTAAAAATATTAAAAATTCAGTATCAAAACCTAGAAGACGCAATATCGCTCTTTAAATTCAGAATTAAAGAGTGCGCCACTTTTCCCTACATATGCGCCGCAAAGCTATAGTTTACGGGCTGTTGGAACGGGCGCACAAAAATGGCGAAATCTATATGAAACACTCAAAACTGAGCAGTAGTTGATGAGAATTCGGTTTTGAAGTTTTAAAAATGCCCTCGAAAGATTTTTCAGACCCCGAAAGGGGTTTCGCAAGTGTGGTGTGTGCACTTACTAACTATTTTTTCGAAAAAAATCGGGTAACTGATAAAAATCAGAGTAAAGTGGTTCAGCAAACGCAATGAATTGAGCAACTAGGCGGCTCACAGCTGTTTAAAGGTGATCACTCAGCCGTACTTGATCCTACTACCAAGAATGGACTGTCGGTAAAAGTTGCATTTCTGTGATGTTTCTGAGTGTACCTTTCGGAGGGCGTTTTATATGCCACAGTTTTCCTATTCCGAGACCGAATAAGACATGTCAATAAACAATTACAAAAAGAAAAACACAAATTGCATTTTTATTCCGATTCAAAGTTCCCGCCAAGAAGGATGCGACTTTTACAGACAGTGCATTCTTGGTAGAACGATCAGGTACGGCTGAGCCATCAGCGCCAGGCGGTGCATGGAGAAAAAAACCTAAGTAATATACCAAAATCAATTCAGAAGCATTTATAGTAGTATTTTTTCTTGCTGTCCTCTTAAGAATTCACACAATTTAAGCGTAGGTATATCTTATACCAGGAATGCCAATATAAGTGTAATATTGCCGAGCGAGATAAGCGTTAACATAACCGTTCTGTATTTGCAAGGACCCTCTCCGTTTCGCCATGATTTTCTGGCAACGAAGATCTTTGATCACACCTACTGATAGCGTCTTGTCTCGCAAGTTGATGCCGCAGAGCGCATCTTCGTTGGAAAATTTTGAACGTGTTTTTCTTCACCAGTCCACATGTAGTATCTGTTAATACTATAGTTTGTGACATAACTCTAGTTCAAGTTAATAATACCTAGAAATATAAAGGGCAAGACTACGCGTATCGAAATTTGGATACAAATAACTGTATTTTTCAGTACGAATAGCCAGATTTCTTTGGCATGAGAAGACACTGCCGGAGATGCCAAATATAAAAGCGGGAGTATTGGAATTAGAATAAAGAATACGCTATTATTTCTAGAATATATCATTCACTTACTAAAAATATGAATAAAAAATACATTTTTTAGGCATGTCAATTGATTTTTCTGCTTAAAACTTTTAAAAATTAAAAAAAATATTTAATACTACTAATTATATTAATAATAAAAAATTATCAATATTTTGATTAAAAGATACATTTTTTCACTATTTATTATTGTTTTTAAAATATTTAGAGACATTCAAGGTGAAACTATTGAAAAAAGAAAAACAAATCTAAAAAAAGTTCGATAAGCACTCGGAAGCTCTACAATTTAACCTTTTTTTCGTGAACTGCTTTCTATCTAAGAAAACGGTTCAAGGTTTTTCATTTTATATTAGCCCCTATGTCACGTGTGCCCTAGTCTCTTTTGATTTTAAAAAGTGTATTTACAACCTAACCTATTATACAATTCAAATCATACTCATGTTTTAAGGAAATTGTACCGAAAAAATATAAATGTACGCAAGCGTTGAGAGGCGTGGCTTAAGACCTCCATTGTGAGAAACACATACTGAAATTGGAAGGGTTTCTGACAACCATGGTACGGTCAAGTGAATCTTTTTTCCGAAATGCGATAAGGCTTTCAAAACACACACTCGAGCTGTAATACTAAGTGTTTTAGGCTTTCGTAGTAAAGAGGCCTGTCACGCTAAAATTGTGAGAATTCAAGCAAATTTATCAAAAACTTCGAGCTAATCTTGCCCATTAAAGTTACGTACTTTAATAGGAATAGCTGAATTTACTATTATAATTAGATTTTTTCATATTTTCACTCAATGCTTTAGATGTTTCGCAACAAAGTCGACGTTAGAGCCATCTAACGTATACTAATATCCCTAAGATGAGATAATAAATGACCGTTCAGCAAATCGCAATAATATTCACACTTAAAAAACTAAATAAATTGCAGAAAACAATATAAAAACAATTAGAAATGCATAAATGTTTTTCTGAATAATCATTCATGCATTTGTAGTTGTTTTTGTACTGTTTTCTATATAAAAATATGTTTTTATGAAGAATGAGGATTCTGAAACCTCAAAAGCTAGTGAAAAGAATAACAAAAAACAGTTACCGTGGTTACTGTTGGCCATTTTGAAAATTTTGAACTTAGACTAGGGGTGATGGGACTCAGCTACTATAGCACGGCAACGGCAAACACGTACCGTACTACAGGTTCTTCTAGTACCAGCTAGCCAGTGTGCATTGAATTCTGCTCACAGAAGTTCAGCACCGTTTGGCGCGGATACTGGTCGGATGGGTGACCAGAGAACTAACCCAAGGCGTCTGTGGTAGGGTTCACTTGTGGTCAATCACACTCACGAGTCCACGCAAGTGAACCCGGGACGAAACGCCGCTAGTCGAGAACGACTGCCATACCAACTCGCTACCGTAGCAACTCGCTACATTGGTGACCGGCCGACGTGATACGAACACGCAGCAAATACCTTCTGAACAACAACGCAGCAAGTTACACATCTGATTGGTCCACGGGACAACATCTTCACCGCTACCACTCCTTCTAGTCTTCTCTCTCTCTTTAGCACCTTCCGCACAGGGCTTGTCTTCGTCAGCCGACGCAGCCAGCCCTTCTCGACACAGTGAATTCTAGCAGTCGCTACAAGGCGAGGTATTCTGGAGTTCGGGGTCCTCCAACCCGCCTCCTCACTGCAAATCCGCAATGGGTCTGAGCAACGAGCTCCCCACTGTCTCGCGCGTCACTCTGGAGCTAGAAACTAATCGGGGTCGCCAGCATCATCATCATTTATGAACAAACTTCTGATGTTTCCCAGCAGCATTAACACCAGTCAATCAACTTCATCCACTACCATCTTCAGCGTGACTAGGCCACTTGGGGGGGAGTACTGTTGGGACTCAGCCACTATAGCACGGCAACGGCAAACACGCACCGTACTACAGGTTCTCCCAGTACCAGCTAGCCAGTGTGCATTGAATTCTGCTCACAGAAGTTTAGCACCGTTTGGCGCGGATACTGGTCGGATGGGTGACCAGAGAACTAACCCAAGGCGTCTGTGGTAGGGTTCACTTGTGGTCAACCGCACTGATGAGTCCACGGAAGTGAACCCGGGACGAAACGCCGGTAGTCGAGAACGACTGCCATACCAACTCTTTAGAGTCGGCTTCGATGGTAGGAATCTACCTCATCGAGCTCACGTAGCAACTCGATACAGGAGCTCAATCGCCGCGCCATCTGGCGTACACTCCTAACGGGATCAAAGTATGTTCAGACACTCACCCTTGTGAGTGACCACCGCCTGATCAGCGTCAATCAGCTGTGAGTCGCTTTGCTGCTCAATTCCTGCTGTTTACTGAACCACTTTACTCTAATTTTTTATCGGTTATCCGATTTTTTTCGAATAAAAAGATAGTAAGCCCACAAACCGCAACCATTTTTGTGCACCCCATTCTAACAGCTTTAATAACTTATTTTTTAATTAGTTTTGTTTTGAATTCATATGTTTATCTATATAATTATATACTTCCCTTTTCTTTATTAATAGAATGTATTATGTGTGAGTTTGTTTTTATTTTTATTCATTATTATACAGGCTTGAGACGCTGGGGCTTACCAAAAAGTATGCAACCCCGCATAAACGTCAGTAAGAATAGCCGTGGCGTGTAAGACCCTGTATGTGTATATCTCATTATTTAACAGATTTGAACGAATTTTAATTTTAATTAAAATACATGAAAGAAATCTTCAATAATTTTAAGCCTACGAGAATATAAAGGTGGTTAATCAATCCATTTCCGCCCAAATCTGTACTTAGTTGCGTATATAAATTTAGGGATAAAGTTGAGTTTCTTCTGTTTTTGCGTTAAATGTGGAGTACAATCATCGACATTTAGAAATTGGTCGCGAGCATTTTCTATGGGTGGAGCTTGATGAAGCACAGGACAGTCCTGGAAAACAAAAAAAGCAGATCCGCCTTTCAAATATTTTCGCTCTCTTAAAGCACATTTCCGTTATCTCCACAGTGTTCTTTCCATTTCTATATGCCGATGACTACAATGAATGCAAGTATACTTTATATTCGACTTGATAGTTTAGTTCTGAAACTCGCCGCTTCCATATGCATGGAGATAAATTTTTAAAAACTACCTGAAACCATTGGACGAAACTATCTTAATTAGAAAGCTAGAAATAAATAATATACATAAATAATCCAACAGGGTAGATTGTAATATTCGTGATAATAGGTGTTCATTAGGTTATATATAAACCTTATTTATGCAATAATGCTCGCGAAATGCCACCAGTCAGGTCAAAGAGTTTTTTTGCCACTGTCCTTCTATATAATTATAATGTTTATTTTAATTTTATGTATATTAATGTATAATTTACAAAAACTGCAATATTCTGGCGTTTGTCTTTCATAATTTAATTGCGTCAACATTCCTTTAGAATGAAATTTGAATGCATTTCGAGTAGTTCGAATACGTTTGTAAAGCAATACTGATAGTGTTGGAAAATGAGAAACGTAGTGTTTTTACAAGTATAATAATTTCTAGATCTGTATATAGCCTATGTTTTGCAAGTTTGAGAAATGATCCCAAGTATTGTACAGGAAGTAGAAGTTATAAGCGATTCTGAAAGTTAATTATGAAGCTGTGAGGAAGCTTCCTCTTCTTAGCGGTAAGATGTAATAATTCGTAATAAATATGTATATTGAGACACCATTTCTGCTTATTTCTCCTGAATTTTAAATTAACTAGACGAGCTTTACTGAAGAATGATGTTTCTTATTTTTACTTTTAACGAGGTTATAGTGGTTCGGATTCCACCTCATACTCTAGGTCCCCCTTTATATTGTCATTCATTATTGTTGTAATTAACTTAATTTTGATAATTAACCTTAAATTAATTTAAAGCAGAATATGAGACAGTAAAAAAAAAATATATATATATAAAATATATATGTATGTATATATGTGTGTGCCAATTCCACCTTAACATACCATCGCCACATTTTCAGCCAAGACATTCCCGATGATAGCGGTAGAATATCTTAAGCTGCAGGGCGTGTCATGCACAACCCAAGCATCTAGGACACATACTATCTAGTTGTCCAACTCATGCGGGAACGACCTACATCCAAAGCAGCGTTTCCAGGCCGTACCATAATTATGTAATCGTACCATAATTTAGAGTTTTGTGCCATGTACAATCCCTCGCGTACCATACCTCTTAAACATACCATAATTTTTAAGTATTTCTATTTTTAATTTTTTTTAACCAAAATAATGACGCATAATAGTTAATCAGAATTGTTTTCTGCGCTATATGAAGCATGCTTGACCAATCAATCATGGCTTACTTTAAAGCCTAGTTCATATAAGTAAGTCAACGAATGAAATGGTTCGGTTCATTATGAGTTTTAAATTTCCCGCATTTGTGCACCCTATCACCTTCCGTATTCATTTCTGGAACTTTTGTTGTTTACAAATCAACATCTGTTGTCAACGCATGGTGCAAAGAAGAAGACGCAATGGCCGAAAAAAGTGAAATATCCCGGGTAAGTCGAAAGAGAGATCGTTCAGAAACTCCTCAACGAATGAAAAAGATTTGCGGAGATAGATCAAAGAAAAGTGAAAAAAGGTCTCAAAATTACAGGGTAGAATGGAAAAATTACCCCACAAGATCTTCTTGGTTAAGACCGATTGATAAAGAACCAACACGTGCACAATGTATTTTGTGTAAAACAGAATTTACTGCTGCAGATATTTCTGTGATAAAAAAGCGTGCAGAGGGAACGAAACATTCCAAACTGGTGAAAGGTACCTATTAATGTTTCTACTTTATCTTTGTGTATACTTTACGCTTTATTTTAGTTTTATATTCTACTTTCATTTTTTATTCATTAGTATTTTTTAAAATATTTTATCAAATTTGTTATCATTCATTCAAAATCAAATTGTTAATAAAGAATTCCCTGATTTATATGATTTATAGATTTGCTTTAATTGAAATTTAAAAATGAAAAGTTCACATTAAAAAAATCAATCCGATATGAAACTTAATTGTATTACTTTCCCAGAAAGATATTGAAATTGTAACAATTTAATTTTTCGTCTTTTCAGATATAATATTTACCTATATCTATTAGAAACTTATATTTAAATAATATAAGAAAGTATTTGACAAAATTAAAAAAAAATTATTTAATCAACATATCCCAATTTTACAGGAATCCCGAATACTTCAATTCAACAAATGTTGCCTGTTTGTATGCATCAGACGAGTGAAAAGTAAAATACATATGAGAGATGTTAAAGAGACTGAGATAAAGTTGTGCGGATACTTTGTTGAACACAACTTAACATTTAATTCTTTTGATCATCTTCCTGGTGTTTTAAAGTCCGCTTTTCATGATTCAAGTATTGAAAAATCAATTAAACTTGGAAGAACTAAAGCGACTGGAATGATTAAAAATGTCATTGAAAAATGGAATACTGAAGATTTAGCTTCTATTTTGAAAACCTCCAAATTCAGCACCATAATAGATGAGTCGACAGATATTGGTACTATTAAAAATATGGCTGTTGATGTTCGCTTTTTTGATGAAAAATCTAAGTTGCAAAGACGAAATTTTGGAAGCTGGTGAATGTCTTCAATGGGAACGACTTTGATGCAGCTAATGAAGGAGCTACTGCCATTCAATTATTTGAGTGTTTAGTGCAATGTTTTGAATCAGATAATGTACCTTTAACTCAACTCATCGGGTTTGCCTGTGACGGTTGTAACAAAATGTTTGGAAGGGAAAAAGGTATGGCTACGAGAATGCAAAGATTATTGTCCAGTCTCGTTTAAATAAAATGTATATGCCAGTCTCTGGACATATGTGCATATAAGGGCTGCGAAAAATTACCACGGCCTTGTAAAGGCTTGGCAAGGAATATTTATTCTTTTTTTAAACAGAGCAGTAAGGGGCAAACTCAATTTGTAGAGTTTCAAGTCTTATTTGAGGTTGAACGACACAAAATCGTAGCACTTTCGCAAACTAGATGGTAGTCGCTTCTACAGGTATTTGATAATAGAACTTTATAATCTCTTTAAAACAAACTCTGATAAAATAAGCAATTTAGATCCCGATACTGCCTTTAATTATAGTTTTAAATAATTTTTTTCAGGTTGTGAAACGAATTTTGGAACAATGGTTACCTCTTCAAACTTTGTTTACCTTGAAGTGGCATGAAGAAAGATTAGTTGCCCCAGAGTCCATCTACAATGATCTTAACAAACCATTTATTAAGATGTTCTAATTCTTCTCAGAATGGGCTTTACCAAAGATCGTTGGAGTGACTGAATATTTTCAATGTGACAAAGCTGTCATCACTCACGTTATGCGTGAACTTCAAACTGTCGAAATTGCAAATAAAACAGACGAAATGTCCGATTTCCTCTATCGATGTCGTCAGTTTTTAGTTACTGTGTGTGAAGAAATTAAGAAGCGTTATGACCTCAGAAAGAATAATCTTTTTTCGAAGGTAGCATGGCTAAATCCTGAGGTAGCTATTTCCACTAATCCAAAAGGACCAATTAGTATCGAACCACTTATCAAAGAAGTAACGCGTATTGTTTCTCTTGATAATCTGAATTTAATACAGGCCATCGATGATCAGTGGAGGAAGTTACCTCAGGAAGTCAGTTTCCAAAACTGGTTTTGTTGTGAGTCTGAAGCAGTCACAGTCGACTCTTTCGGATACAAGGTAAGAAAAACAAAGACTTTAGAAGGGAAGCAAGATTACAGAGAAATTGGATAGTTTGCTTTAGACATGTTTTCATTGCCACATTCTAGTGCCACTTTGTAAACGAGTATTTTCAAAAATAAATCGTGTCAAAACTGACGCTAGAAACAAGCTCCTTAGCACGACTTTGCAGGGTGTATTAAGCGCATCGGGATGTATTTCTCAAAGCGGCTGTAAAAAGTTTCAACCGACCGAGAAAATGTTAAATTTCATGACTTTTAGTAACATTCACGCTTCGAAAAATAAACAATCCGACGAAAAGGAACCAAATAATGTTGTACCTGATGCTCCTCAATCTGAATAAAAGGACTTAGAAAATCAAGAGTGCAAAATAGTTTTTGACTAAAAATCAGTATTTTCAGCCCTTAATTTTTATATTGTATAGTTTTATTTTTTATGTTCATATAATTTACGTAGTGTGGAGACATTCCTTCCCCATTCCTTGCTTAATAACTGAAGTTTGGTGGGACGGAAGTTATAACTACAGTCTCCACCATATGAAGAATTGATACTTAACT
>JAAAKG020176253.1:0-26657 GCA_010014905.2 Druon quercuslanigerum | reverse complement strand
TCACTCCGCAACACTGCTCCGACCCAGGTTGCTGATCAATCTCTCTAGCAATCACCCCAAGTGAAGATCCTCACAATCTTAAATAAATAAATTTCGTCTTTCCTGAAAAAGATGCAACTGCTTTGTTCAAGATTTAACAATTTTCTTATAAATTCATCATTGTATTTAAAAGTTCAACTGATTTTTTGAAAATTCAAATCTTTTTTGTCAGAAAGTTCATCTGGCTTTTAAAAGTTTGTCTTTTAGTTTAAAAATTTATGTGTTTCAGTATAAATTGCATCTTTCTTAGATAAAAATGTAACTATTTTTTGAAAAATTTAACTATTTCCGTAGAAAATTTACTTGAATTTCTTCTTTATTCATAATTTGTCGCCAGCGTTTACATGACTTCCATTCCTTACAATATTTACCCTTACATATTAAAGAAACAAAAAAATCTCAACCTTAATATTTACAAGTATTTACAACTATGTACATAAAGTCTTATATCTAGTTCCTTGCCTTTATTTCTTCTGATAGCGCAATTTAAGACTTTTTAGCATACGATTGAGCGAGCGAGCGATCCAAAGCGAGAGTTCAAGTGCACGCGAGAGAGAGAGAGAGAGAGAGGGGGGGAGATACAAACGCATCTTGGTCTACTTATGCTATTGCATATCCATTACTTACAATCTTTGCGCTCCTAATCTAGGCGATTTGCGTTTCCTTATTCTTTCACTTTTTTGTCTTCCAATTTGCCATTTTTTCACATGCATTCACATTCTTTCATTCACTCTAATTCGCTCCCCTAGCACCCTCCAACTCCTTCATCCATTCTTCTCCTAATCCATCCTCCCCTAGAATCTTAAACAAATTCTCGTGCTAGCTTCCTTTATCTTTTATTCTTTTCCTACATCCTTTCCATACATGCTTCCATGTTTCCTGCTCCCATTCACATATTCTACACTTTCTGTTCTCTTTCTTTTCCCAATATCTCCCCTCTCTTAGTTTGGTAAACCTTCCTTTTTTATCATCGTATACCATTTATTGTATTTTTATTCCTCAATCATCCGCCATCTTTCTATTAATTATCTTTGCCTGTTCTTTTTTTCCAATTCTTGATATTTTACTACAGTCCCGTCTTATATGTATCTAGCATTCAAGAACTCCCTCCTTTCTTCTTCCTATCTCGTTAATTCTGTCGCCCTCCCTCTCCTCTATCAAAAACCTCTATCAAACCCTTTCTCGCCAACTCGCCTCCCTTCCCCTCCCACAGCTTCATCTCAAATTCTATGCCCTCTTTTCCGCTCTAATACTTAATTTATCCCTTTGCACTTCTTCTCTCACCATATATCCTGTCGTCCTCCAATCTACCCCTAGTGTCCACCTTATATATCTTTCTTGTAAACTCTCAATATCTTTCCTTTCTTTCCACCTCCTATCTCTGCCCCATAACTTAATACCGGTCATACCAGCGTATCACATAAGCACATTCTCCTTCACACATTTTTTTTAACCTTCTTTTTCCGATTCCCGATATCTGTTTTATTATCCCTGCTGCTTTTTTTATCCTTTCTTTTATATGAACTCCATGATCTCCATTCTTCTGCAAAATATATCCCAAATATTCAAACTCCTTCACTTCTTCTATCTTTATGCCCTTCCATCTCCCTGTTTATTCTTTTTGTCTCCTCTCTCCTTCTCTAAACTTTATTATCTTTGTCTTTTCTACATTTAAATTTAGCTTTTCCCCATATAAGTATTTCTCTTATCCTGTAATTAGGCTCGCCATCCCTTCTTCATCGTCTGCCATCAGCACTATGTCGCCTGTGTATGTCAGTGTATGTATCTTTTCCTTCGCTATCCTAACTCCTCGCCAACCTTCTCTCCTCATTTCTTCTTCCAAGTCTGATATTAATATATTAAATAAAAGTGGGCTCAGAGGACATCCTTTCCTCACTCCTCTCACCAATCAGAAACTATTTCCTACTTGATCTCCTACCTTGACACTGTTTTTGTCTTTCTAAAAATTTCCGATATGCACTTTATTAATCCCTCTCTTATCCCCTTTTTCACCATAACTTTTTCTATTTTGCCTCGATCCAATGACTCAAACTCTGCTTTTAAATCCACGAACATTGCTATCATTGCCACTTTGTTCCTTTTAATCCTCTTATTTAACAGACACTTCAGAACATATATGTTGTCCATCACCCCCATTCCTTTTCTAAATCCTGACTGATTCGATGGCTCTATCTTTTTTACCTTAAATTCTTTCTTTAATGTGTTCGGCAAAACAGTTACATATACTGTATACAGTGATGGCATCAGCGTTACACGCCTATAATCTTTAACCTCCTCTCATTTGGCTTTCTTCACTATTGGTATCGCTACTCCTTCTTTCCATAACTCTGGCCACCCCTCTTCTCTTCATACTCGATTACACATTATCCATGCCCATTCCTCTAGTTCTGTCCCTGCATATTTCCATACTTCGTTTGGAATCTCATCTATACCAGGTGCCTTTCCATCCTTCATTATTCCTAACACCTTGACTATTTCTTTCCTTGTTATGTCCTCTTCCTCATCTCTTTCTCTACCATATTCTTGTCTCTACCTAACTTTTCTCTCTACTCCTCCTAGCAAAAACAAAAAATATTTTATTTATCCTACCATTTCAATATCTTTCTTCACTCTTTTTCTTCTTTTCTTTCTCTATTTACTACCTTCCATACCCTTTTCTTCCGCCCTAGCCTTACCTGCCTCTTCCTCAAACCTTTTATTCTCTTCTTCTTTCTTTTGATCACACAACTCAGAATACTCTTTCATTTTTCTCCTATATTCTTCCTTATTACATTTTTCTTTTCTCCACTTTCTCAATTCCTTTCAGACCTTCTTTTGCTCTTTACAATCCTCATTCCATCCACTTCTATTCCCTTCTTTACTAAATTCATTTTTTGTGTGCTTTCCAATCCTTTTTTTACTTCTCCAATCATTTTTTCCATCTCCTCGTCCACATTTCCCTCTCCTATTTTGATATTTTTTACCTTTTCTCTAAACTGTTCTTTTCTTTGATTTGATCAATCCCCTTTACTACACACTTTACCTTTGCACCCTTTGTATGCATATTACGATTACTTTTTTCTCCTTTAAATGTAACTATTAAGGAAAAGTGATCCGAATGAACATAATCACCTAGTTCTAATTTCTTGACCTTCTCTCTTACCTTATCATCTACTATCACATATTCAATTGCAGTTCGCCTTTCTCCTCCTGACCGTGTATATTCTCCTTCCTCATCTCCCTCTATATTTTCATTTAAGACAAACCATCCCAACTCCTCCAAGCTTTTTAACAACTTCTTTTCCTTCCCATATAGTACCTTATCTTTTGATTTTCTTTCTCGCTCTTCTCCCTAGTCCCTTATCTCCTGTTCTCGCATTGAAATCCCCATCTATTATAAGTCTAATTTCTTCTTAGTTTCTTCCATCATTTCTTTTAACTCCTCTGCTTTCTCTTGCATACCTCCGTTCACATAAACCCCCAATATCTTTCACTTCTCTCCCACCACTTTTCCTTCCATTATTTCTTTTAACTCCTCTGCTTTCTCTTGCATATCTCCGTTCACATAAACCCCCAATATCTTCCAATTCTCTCCCATCACTTTTCCTCTTCTACTATTAATCCTTCTTTTTGTGTTTCCCTCACTTTCTTATCTTTCCTTGTTATACGTTCATTTCTTACTCCCATCACCATGCCTCCTATTGCTTTACCCTTTTTATTCTTTCTCTTTGCATTTTGAAGTTGCCATTTGTAACCTCTTGGTAATCTTGCCCTTACTCTTTCCCATCCCTTTTTATCTAGCCACGTCTCCATCATTATTACAACATCCTATTGTGTCAAATGTCGCACAAATTTCCTATCCTTTCTCTCCAATCCTGCTATATTCCAGTAACATATCCTCCATTCTTCCCTAAACTCGTTTTTTGTCTCTTTTTGCATCTTACTATTTCTTATTTTCCTGTCCCTGCTTCTTTCTCTCCTAGTTTACGATCCCACCATACTCCGTTTATCTGTATTCTACCATATTTAACCCATGTTCTTCTTCCCTTTTTTCTTTCCTCTTCCGCTATTTTCTTTTACATATATTGCATGCTCTTTTCTACCCATGCCAAATCATCCTCTATCCTCTCCGAACGTCCATATAACATCCTCTTCTTTGTCATCACTTCCCTCTTATGTTCCCATTTCTTTAGTTTCACCAGTACCATTCTCTTCCCTCTTCGCTCTTTCCTTCCTACACTTTGCAATTCCTCCATCTCTACCTCAGCATCAATCCTTTTTAGGACTTCTTCCACTTCTTCCTGCATCTCCTGCCCCTCTAATAGTATACCCTTTATCACTATGTTTCTTTTCCTTTCTTACGTCTCTTTCTTTTCTATTCTTTGTTCTATTTTTCTCAGTCCTTCCTTCTCAGTAATCCTACGCTCGCCCCCAGCATTATCTAACTTCTTTCCATTTTTTCATTTCTTTTTTAAGTTCATCCATTTCCAGCCTAACTTCTTTCCTTAATTCCTCTTCCCTTTTTTCCTGCTTTTCTTCATAAATGCGCATTACTTCTATCCTGACTTCACGAATTTCTTTCAGTATTTCCTCTTTCCTCTGATCTTCGGGATCATCTCCGTTTCCATCAGTCTCCTTACTATTCTCACCCTTCTCTACAAAACTCTGCTTTTCCGGGGGCGATCTAAACATTTATGGATATTTTAAGTTATGACATAAATCGTCCTTCTCTCCACTGATTCCTTTCTCTTCTTTTTGATAGAAACCTCAATTGATCCTACGCTTTTTGCTCTTAATCTCTCCTTTTCTATAGGTTTCTTGTACTTCCTCCTTGCCTTCCTTTCTTAGAAATCCTCTTTCTGTGTACTTAATACTTCCGGCTCTAAATCCAATTTTTTCTCGATGTTACTCTTTTCCCTGTCCATGAATCCAATTTCAAACATTCCCGCCTTCTACCCTTCCCTGCCTCTATCTACTGTCGCGTTCTAGTATCTGTCTTGTCTTTCTCTGTATCTACCCAACCCTGCTACTACTAACCCGATTAACCCAGTCGTCCCACCCTGTCACAAATCTCAAATCAACCTAACCTCGACTTTCACACAAATCTGTCTTAATCCTCAAAAATATCATCATCCCCTTTTCAACTTCACAATCCCTCAAACAATCTCTTACAATCAATTTCAATAATTTTCTTAAAAAGTCATCCTTTTTGCTTCCAAATAAATCTGTTTTTTGAAAATTTAAGTATTTTGGTAGAAATTTTACTTTTTGTTTAAAATTTTTATTTTCTTGTTAAAAAGTCAACTCAAATCTTTTTTTTTAGAAAATTTTTGCTATTTTTCATTTAATTTATCTTTTTTATTTAAATATTATTTTTTTTAGCATAAGTTGCATCTTCCTTGGATAAAAATGTAAATTTTGTTTTGAAAATTCAACTATTTCCGTAGAAAATTTACTTTTTATTTAATAGTTTAATTTTCTTGATCAAAATTCAACTGAAATCTTTTTTGTATAGAAATTTAACTATTAGCTACTTTTTTGTTTGAAAATTCAACAATTTTCGTCAAAAGTCATCCTTTTTTATTAAAATTTTTTATTTTCTTCTTAGAAAGTCAACTCAAATCTTTTTTCTTTATAAAAATTTAACTTCTTTATGAAAAATTTTAATTTAAAAATTCGTTTTTTTTAAATAAAAATTGCAGCTTCCTTGGATAAAAATACAACTGCTTTGTTATAAATTTAACAATTTTATTACAAAGTCATTCTTTTTATTTGCAAATTCAAATATTTTTGTAGACAATTTAATTTTTGTTTAAAATTCTTATGCTCTTGTTAAAAAGTCAACTGAAATCATTATTGTAAGAAAATTCAAATATTTTTTTTTAAAATTTCGTTTTGATTTAAAAATTTATTTTTTTTACTATAAATTGCATCTATCTTGGATAAAAATGCAACCGTTTTGTTTCAAATTCAACAATTTTGTTAAAAATTCGTCTTTTTTAGGTTAAAAATTAAACGATTTTTGTAAAGTATTTACTTTTTGTTTACTATTTGGTTTAAAATAATCGTCTCTGATTGTTGATTCAACTATTTTATTTAAAAATTTTGGTTGAACCAATTTGTTAAGAAATCATTTTTTTGTTGTTGAAAATTCCTATTTTTAGCCAAAAATGCAATTATGTATTTTTTTCTGAAAATTCATACTTTTTCATTCCTATATTTTTATTTTTACTGAAAAATCTTTATTTGTTGAAAATTCATCTTTTTTGGTTTTATTATTTAGTTTATTTGTGTAATATTTATATGTGTAAGTCTTTACTTGGAAAGCGTGTATTATCCTTAAAAATTTATATTAATTTAAAGTTCCATATACAGGGTGTCTAAACGTCCCGGGACGGTTATATATTTCCTCAGGTTAAATATTTTTCAAAAAAGTGAAGGTGATTCCTAAAGTAAATTTGAACGAGGAATTGAATGGTGACCTTCATTTTGACCTTGAAGTTGACATTCATGGCTTTTTAAAGGTCAAATTTGTTTTTTAAAATGAAAACCCCCTTTTTTACATCTGCAATCGATAGAGCGGAAAATTCTACATTTAAGTACGTACCCAAGTCATAGGTCAATTGTAACTTTCAAGGTCAGTTAGAGGTTATTTGAAATTAACAAAGTTTTCCAAGAGGTCAGTGCAATTCCTGAAGTGGAGGGGTTGGATGGGGGGGGGGGGGTGAAGAGGTAAATGGCCAAAGTAACATGTTTAAATAAAACTTCAATGTTACCATTTTCTATTGAATAATTATTTAAAAATGTGTTAATAGATTAAAGTTCGATCAATAAACTTTAGGGTAACCTTTAGGTTGAAAATATTTTCTGTGATTCTTAATAAATTCTTTTCGCTTTAAAATACCTTAGATTAGCAGGATTAAAAATTTCAATTATTATTATTATTATGTGAACTTTATTTTAAAAAATGCTGATTCGCCGGTCTCCCCTATAGAATCCTGGAATATTCAGAAAGATTTTAATGATGTCAATGCACTAGAAAACTTCTTGGACATGTTTATAGACATGAATCTCACGCCCCTAAATAAAGCATATTGCCCCTGCAAATAAAGTAAAAAGGATAAGTTCCGGCTGGAAGTTACGTTGGTTAAATGCAATAAAATAAAAAGTAATAAAGTCTGAATACATGGTGCAATATCGCATGAATGGTCAGCATCTTGTGATAAAATTTATGTCTACGAAGGAAGTTGCTGCGTCTGCCTTTACTTCATTCGTGCCTATGTACTTACGGCGGTACCGCGGTACCACGGTACCGCTCCATGATATACTCGACTTACTCATCGAACGAACCCTAAGCAGCATTTCACGCGTTGCAATGTAGCATCCATTCCCTTCCTGCGATTACACACTCGATTTTCTCGTTGGAGAGAAATTTGCAGATGCAGGGACGTGACCGAAAGCAGGGTCAGAAAACACGTGCGTTTCTATCTCTCATTTATTGGCTACTTCACCTTCCGGCTTCTTACTATTTTCAAATCCATCTAGTATATTGCTAAATATTAGGAAAGGAGCGTTCACATAATACGTAACATTATTTTCGACCTTTTTACCCCCCGCCCCATGCAACAAGCGGTAACACATAATAGACTTTTTATAAATAACTAAAATCTGCGACTCGTAGTTCTCGCGCTCGATTATATATTTTACATTTTTTTATATTTCACCCATATTTATGCAAAGACTTTTAAAATTAAAGATCAAAGAATCAAGAATGGTAATTTGGTGATTGTGAATTCTCTTTCGTTAAAGCTCCTTCGGAATGCTTGTTCAGATATTGCAAAATAATGTACAAATTTTATTTTTCATGATTACTTTAATATGTGCTCTTAAATTTGCATTTATTTTTATTATCAGCTATCCTAAAAAATATATCATATCTATAAATGTATATTAATTTAATTCGTAATATGCATTTATATTGAAACATACGTATTTTTATTTTTTTGTTCTTATAATTAAAGAAGGGCGAATCCTTCGTTAAAAATTTCTATTGAAGTTTTATTGCAACTTGTGTAATTTTTTGATAAAATTGATTTGTTTACTTTCAGTGTTATTTTTTAGGATTCAAACCAAAAATATGCATCATAGCGTATACTGCTTCGAAAGGTAGATACAGTTTCGGCCAAAAATTCTGTGAAATAAAATGTTATTGCAGTGTGTGTCGTTTTTGGAAAAAGTTATTTTTTTATTTATTAATATATTTTTATAATAACAGTTTATAAAAAAACTTTAGATTTTTTTGTTTATACAGCTTTTGTTTTTTCAAACACTGAATGTTTTTTTACATATTCTTTTTTAGTCACAAAAATATTTAAAAAATTTGTTTTTAAACTTAAATAAATATATATTTTATGGGATTCTTGAGAAAATCAGCAAAGATTTTTGAATATTTCAGATGAAAAAAAAGAATATAGAAGAATAATTTTTCTTATTTTACGGGATTTCACAAAATGTTGAAAAAAATTCAAGCCTTCTTAAAAGATATTAAAAACCTTTAGAAGTTTGCACGAACTTTAAAAAAAATATTTGGTAGGTTTTTAGACATTCTTACCAAGTTTTAAAATATTTTAAATCTATTCCAATCCTCTTAAACTCCTAAAAATATTTTTAACTGACTCGAATTTTTTTTAAGTTTGAAGATAAAAATTATTTAATATGTAAAAAAATACCTCAAAAATTTCCTAACTCACTCAGGAATTTGAAAAAAAAAATTTACTTACTTGAAACCTTTGAAAATTCTATAAAAGCTTCTAAATTTTTTGTTTGACACCTTTAAAAAAATCTGACATTTTAAAAAATATTTTTCTTTAATTCACTTGATGTTATTTTTATTTTTCTAATTCTGTTTTAAAGTTCATTTATCAAAACAAAGCATCATAAAAAAAATTCCCATGAATCTCAAGAAAATTCTTTTTTCAATCCTTTCAAAATCTGTAAACCTTCTAATTTTTTTTAATTATTTAAATTTTTCATGGAATTTTTTTTAGTTCAGAAAATTTTTTAAAACGTTGCAATAAAATATTTCAGATTCTTCTATGACAATTTCAGAATTTATTTTAAATGTTTTAAAATCCTTTTAAATATTCTCCTTAAATGTATTTTTCCATGTAAAAATTATTTCCTCCATGCACTGTAAAATTGAGTTTACTAGTAATTTTTTTAAACCCCAAAAAATAAAAAGAATTTTCTTATTCTTTCATATTCTTTTTCCACGCATTTAACAAATTTTTAATTAAAAATTATTCTTATAAAGTTAAACCTAAAGCATTTAAAATTTTATTAGAAACCTTTAAAAGAATTTTGAATTTCTTTAAAAATTATTAAAAAGCTAAATTATTATCAAGTTTTTCCCACAATTACATCATTCTTATACTTATTTCTTTCAAAATAGAAATTTTTTAGAAATTATAGCGTGGTGGCAAAATGTTAAAAAAAATAATAATTTCGCAATATTAAACAATCATTTACAATTTAAACGTCATTTTCTATATTTGAAAATTTTAATAAACAAAATAGATGGTGATCATCAACTAAGAGTTTAAATTTTTTACCAAAAGAAGATGAATGCTTAACATAATACATACATTTTGAACAAAATAATTGAATTTTTAATTAAGAAAATGAATTTCAACAAAATAATTATGTTTTCAATAAAAATAATAAATCATCAACAAAAAAATGAATTTTTTAACTAAAGAGTTAAATTTTCAATTAATTTTAATTTAATTTAATTTAATTTTCAACTAAAAATATCAATTTTAAACCAAGGATGAAATAGTTATATTTACCGTTAAAGAAATTATATTTTAACCATAAAAAGGATTGCCTACAAAATAGGTAATTTTTTACCTACCTTAAAATATGGAATAGTTAAGTTTTCATTATAAAAAAATTGATTTTCGTTACACAAAGAATTTATTACCAACAAAATATTAACATTGTTTAAAAAAAGTTTTTTATCAAAAATTATAAAAAATCAATTTAAAAAAATGAAATATTAACAAAGTAAGTTTACTTTCACTTAAGCAGTTAAACTTTTTAACGAAAAGATTAATTTTAGCACAAAAAGTAATAGTTACAATTTTAACAAACAAAATTTGAATTTTAATTTAAAAACAATTAAATTTATTTAAAAAAATGTTAAACAAAATAGTTGTATTTCCAAACAGGAAAGGTTTTTCAGTCAATTAAACAAAAATCATTGAAAATGTGGATTTTTTATGCTAAAAAGAACAATTTTCTACAAACCAAGCAGTTAGACTTCGAAGTCGAACATATGAGTTTTAAACGAAAATGTTAATTTACAAACCAATGTTGTTGAATTTTCAACCAAATAAAATAAATTTCGTCCACAAAATGAATTCTGAACTACAGAACCCCTACACTTCAACTTACGCTTATTAAAAAATCTCTGAATATCTGGTTTTCCCTGAACAATAATTTTAATTTTAAAGTTTTAAATCAAATAAATTAATTATAATCCTAGAATTTAAAAGAATGGAAAAAGGTTGACCTTAAATATTTATTGCGGAACCAAGTAATTTGAAATGTCAAAGACTCAAAGTTGAAAAATTAAAAGTCAAGGGACAAAAAGATGAATCAAAAGTTAATAGTCAATGAGGATGATGTTCTCCTTAATTTCGTTACAAAATTTGCCCTAAATTTTAAATAAAACAGCCTGATGAAAAAATTTCTGCAATCTGAACTGAACCACCATACCTATACGTTTTTGAGGTGACTGAAACCGAGACCGTGTTTACCCCATCATTCCTCCCATCCAATGATTTTCTCCAATCCAATGGTTTTCTTTATTTTGTCCTTCACTTGACCTTCTAGCCTGACCTGATTGGGCCAAACTGATACCGGATTCGGTTTCCTCTATTTTTTTACTTGACCTTTATGCTGACCTAATGGGGTCAAACTGACCATGGACTCGGATTCAGCGACCTTAAAAAGGTACAGATATGCAACAAAATTTATTTTATTTGCCATCTCTAATTAATTAGTAACCCTTAAATAAAATTCACCTTATTATTTTGACTCTAGAAGTCTAAATTAACTCTTTAACTTACCAATAACACTAATGATTATTGTTATACAATATAAATAATTATAACATGTTGTCTTTAAGGTGTCAGGATAGTGACGAGTGGTGACTTAAAAAAAGAGGTGGGTAATCGGTGAACCGGTTTTCCTAGATCTTGGCCGTCAGACCAGTTATGATTAACGTATACTTCCCTCAAGTACGTATAATTACGTACACAAAAGTCATGACTTACCCGAAGGAGCAAGAAGGAGCAAAAGGACTAAAAATAAACTGAAATCATTCATCTTAAACATACTTAAGCGACGTACAAATGAGTGGCTATTCATAGTTGCGATTGCTCTGCAGTTGGTACTTAGACCAATTCTTTTCAGCTAGTTTAAAGACATTCAATTATTTGAACTGTTTCAACTATTGCACGCCATTTGGTCACGACTGTGCAAAACTGTTTCAGCAAGCGGCAAGTAATGGGATTGAGGTTGCATGCGACTCATTATGCGGCGTTTCATTTCAACGTATTACATGTGATTTTCATTGCCCTCTTGCAAACTTAAGTTGGACGTCGTATGCAACCAATCGCATGCAACGAGACGCCCGCCGTGCGTGTCCGCCCTGAGGACCTCCGTGTGATCCTGAATAGACCCTCCAAACGTACCTGCGATTTCCATTAAAAAGCGAAACCACTCAACGACCTACGACACCAAGTGTCTCGTCACTTGACACGAAATCTGACACTTCGCCTTCACGAATCCGCATAATTGCGTGTGACTGTAACAACAAAAAATTAATACTTGGGGTATTTCAGAACAATAATAGACAGAGGCAGCGCACAGTAGATCCGAATAGTCTGGAAAAATCTGGTTCTAAATTTTAATAATTATGTAAAAATCAAAAAAGAAATTAGTTACAGAAAAAAAGTTTTTCATAATTGTAAAAATTGAGGATCAGACCCAGCTTTCTTAACTCTTTTATTTATTATTTCAAATTTTCAACTCGATGTGGCGCTTCGTGTGAAAATAAGTTAGTAAATAAAAAAGAGTCCCTAGGGTAGGAATCTGGTCACGTGAGCCAATCATCATATGACCTAAATGCACACATGCAGAGATGAAAAAATTTTATTGTTTTTATTTTGTAAATATACATATAGAAGGGTATAACTTTTTCTTCTTTATTTATCAGCCATAACGCACAGAAGTTAATAATGAATAGGCTTAAACTAAACTACTTTAATGCAAACAACATACCATAAGCCGCAAGCCCACAAAACCCAACCCCACATATCCCAACCCTAAATATCCCAAGACGACCAATCCCCATCCTACAAATCCCAAGCCCACACGCCCAATTCCACAAAATCCCTGGCCTATAATAATAATCTAATTTTACAATTCCCGAGCTCACATATCCTAATCCGACAAACTCTAAGCCCATAAAACCTAATCCCACATATCCCAAACCTCAATATCCCAAGACCACCAATCCTAACCTCAAAAAATGTCTAGCGTACAAATCCCCA
Organism: Druon quercuslanigerum; assembly: GCA_010014905.2. Lineage (NCBI taxonomy): Eukaryota > Metazoa > Arthropoda > Insecta > Hymenoptera > Cynipidae > Druon > Druon quercuslanigerum. The sequence goes on along the minus strand of JAAAKG020176253.1, from coordinate 13,998 downwards.
ACCCACAAAACTCAACACCACATATCCCAAGACCACCAATTCCAAGCGCACACGTCCCAATTTCACAAAACCTAATTCCACGAAATCCCTAGCCTACGAATCCCAAGCCCACAAAAAAGAACTCTACATATTCCAAACCTAAATATCCCTCGTCTACCAATCCGAAGCCCACAAAAAACAATTCCACATATTTCAAACCTAAATATCCTACGACCACCAATCGCAAGCCCACAAAACTCAATTCCAAAAAATCCCTACCCTATAAAAACCTCTCCCAAAAAAACCTCATTTCAAAATTCCCGAGCTCATACATCCTAATCCGACAAACTCCAATCTCACAAAACCTAATCCCGCATATCCCAATCCTAAATATCCCACGCCCAAAAAATCCCTAGCCTATTATTCCCAAGCCTAATAGAAAAACTCCGCATATCCAAAATCAAAATATCTCACGACCAGCAAACCAAAGCCCACACGTCCCAAGCCCACAAAACTTAAGTTCACAAAATCTCTAACCTGCAAAAAACTATCCCAGAATAATTTAATTGCACAATTCCAAAGCTCACATATCCTAATCCAACATACGCCTAACCCAAGAAAACCTAATGCCAGATATCCCAAACCTAAATATTCCAAGCCCACAAATTCCAAGTGCACACGTCCCAATTCCATACCACCTTATTCCACAAAATTCCTAGCCTACAAATCCCAAGCCTAGAAAAAAAACTCCACATATACCAAACCTGAATATCCCACAACCACCAATCCCAAACCCACACGTCCGAAGCCCACAAAGCCCAATTCCACAAAATCCATAGCCTATAAAAACCTCTCCCCAAATATCCCGAACCTCAATATCCTACGCCATCACGTCTCAAGCCTACAAAACCTCATCCCACAAAAAGCTAATCTCACAATTCTCGGGCTCACATATCCTAATCCGTCACACTCCAAGTCCACATAACCTAATCCCACATATCCCAAACCATAATATCCCAAGCTAAAAAAATCCCTAGCCTTTAAATCCCAAACCCACAAAAACTCTACATATCCCAATGCTAAATATCCCACGACTACCAATCTCAAGCCTACAAAGTCCCTAGCCTACAAAATTCTATCCCACGAAAAGCTAATTTCACAATTCCCAAGATCACATATCCTAATCCGACAAACTCCAAGCCTACAAAACCTAACCCCAAATATCCCAAACCTTAATATCGCAAGACCACCAATCCCAAGTCCAAAAAATGTCTAGCGACCACCAAACCCAAGCCTACACATCCCAAGCGCATACGTCCCAATTCCACAACACCTAATTCCACAAAATCCCTAGCCTACAAATCCCAAGCCTCGACTACTAATCCCAAGCCCACAAATCCCAGGCCCATACGTCCCAATTCCACAAAATCCCTAGCCTACAAAACCCTACCCTACAATAATCTAATTGTCCAATTCTCTAGCTCACATATCCTAATCCGACAAACTCCAAGTCCAAAAAACCTAATCCCAGATAATTCAAACCTCAATATCCCAAGACCACCAATCCTAAGCTCAAAAAATGTCTAGCGTACAAATCCCCAAGCCACAAAACTCAACCCCACATATCCTAAACCTAAATATCTCAAGACCACCAATTCCAAGCCCACAACTCCCAAGCGCATACGTCCCAATTTCACAAAAACTAATTCCACAAAAACCCTAGCCTACAAATCCCAAGCCTCGGCTACCAATCCCAAGCCCACAAAAAAAAATTCACATATTCCATACCTAAATATCCCACGACTACCAATCCCAAGCCCATACGTCCCAATTCCACAAAATCCCTACCCTACAAAACCCTTTCACACAACACACTAATTTCACTATTCCCGAGCTCACATACTCTAATCTGACAAACTCCAATCCCACAAAACCTAATCCCACATATCCCAAAACATAATATCCCAAGCCAAAAAAATTCCGAGCCCATAAATCCCAAACCCACAAAAAACTCTACATATCCCAATACTAAATATCCCAAGACTACTAATCCCAAGCCCACAAAATCCCTAGCCAACAAAACCCTATCCCTCAAAAAGCTAATTTTACAATTCCCGAGCTCACATATCCTAATCCGACAAACTCCAAGCCCACAAAACCTAACTCCAAATATCCTAAATATCAATATCCCAAGACCACCAATCCCAAGCCCAAAGAATGTCTAGCGTACAAATCCCAAGACCACAAAACTCAACCCCACATATCCCAAACCTAAATATCCCTCCACCACCAAACCTAAGTCCACAAATCCCAAGCCCACAAGTCCCAATTCCACAAAATCCCAAGCCTACAAATCCTAAGCCAACATGTCCCAAGCCCACACGTCCCAATACCAAAAAACCTAATTTCAAAGAATCCCAAGTCTACCAAACCCTATCTCACTAAACCTCAATTCACAGTTCCTAGGTTCACATATCCGTAGGATTTTAGGCTTGGAGTATTAGTTTTGTTGGGCGTAGAATTTAAGGGATTAGATATTTATTATTGTCCTTGTATTAGACACACATTTTACGTTGTCCCAGTAATGGTCGGTTTACCTTAACATCTATTTTGTCTTTTGTGAAACAGGACGATGAACTTGCTTCCAAAATGCGAGAATCCATCTTCCTTCGCTTCCTTGATACACCTTGTCATTTTGATTAATTGCTTCACGCGGCTGAGTTTCCAGACGCTAAGTTGCGTTTCCAGAGGCGTCAATGGGAAAATTCAGACGTCGATTTCCTGATGCGTGACGAGTGGTGTACGCTAACTAGCAGCCCGTTTCCGAAATGCACCAATATTCATGAAGGAGAAGACGTATAATGATAGTGGGACCAGTGGTAACGGACGAGATCCTCCTGTTGTTAATTAAAATCTGCCTGAGGAATATACGATCACGGACTCGAGCTGGAAAACAACAACGCCCACCAGAACCGATTTGACACTTCATTATTCGCGGACCACGTGGGACCCTGTCATTAAAACGAGATTAGTCCCGTGATCGCTTCGTCCGTTTGCCAGATTGCGCGAAGAAGTCCTTCGACAGTGCTATCAGTCAAGTAATACTTGGAAATGGTTCGCATTGCTTGAGAAAAAATTATGAGAAATTGCTAGCTTTTAGAGGGTCGTCATCTTCTACTTGAAAAGTATAGAGAAGTTAAATGAAAGGTTTGAGACAGATTTTTAATTTCTTTCGGACCTTGCGTTCGAGATTTATTGCTAATTTATACGAACCTTTGCCTTGTTTAATTGAATTTATAATTTCAGCTAGATTATCTAACTAAAGTTTTTAGATTGCTATTTATTATTTTAATATCTTATTAGAAAATATTTAAATATATATTTTTTTAAATTATCGTTTAGGTAAGGGATCGTCCATAAACTACATTACCACTTTAGGGTGGGGGGTCACAAAACTTACGTTTCGTAATGGATACGGACAGGGGGGCCCAAGTTCAGAATTTAGTGATTTTTTCCAAAAGCATGTACATTTTTAGTACTTTTCCAGATAATTAGTGTTTTTGACAGTAAATTATTCTTTTTGTTTAAACAGTTATATTTTTTGTTTAAAACTTCATCTTTTTGGATAAAAATTTATAAATTAAGTTTTAAAATTTAACTGCTTCCTGAAAACTGAAAAATTTTTTCTTTCTTAAATATTAAACTTTTTGGTTAAGAATTCTTGATTTTATTTCGAATTTAACTTTTTAATTGAGAATTTTTGAATTTCGTGAATAATTCGTTTTTTCGATAGAAAATTAATCTTTTTGTTTAAAACTTATTATTTTTGTTTAAAAATTAAAATTTCATTATTTTGGTTGAAAATTTAACAGATAGGTTTTCAAGTTAAACTGCTTTCTAAAAAATTAAAAAAAAGTTTTCTTTCTTTCTTAAAAATTTAACTTTTTTGTTGAAAAATCCTAAGTTTCATTGAAAATTCGTCTTTTATTGTAGTAAATTAATCATTTTGTTTCAAAATTCATCTTTTTTAGTTCAAAATTCAATTTCTTGCTTCAAGATTCTTGAATTTTGTTAAAAATGCATTGCTAACAGTACAAATTAATCTTTTTGGTTAAAAATTTATATTTTTGGTTAAAAATTCAACAGCTAAGTTTGAAAATTCAACTGTTTTTTCAAAAATTAAAAAAAATTTCTTTCTTTCTGAAATGTTCAACTTTTTGGTTCAGAACTCTTCAATTTGGTAAAAAATTCGTCTATTTTAGTAGAAAATTAATCTTTTTGTTTAAACTTTCTTTTTTTTGAAAATTTAACTTTTTGGTTAAGAATTCTTCATTTTTACTGCCATTCTTTTTTTTGTAGCAATTTAATCGCTTTGTTCAAAATTTCATATTTTTTAATATTTAAAAATTCAGATTTTTGTTAGAGAATTCTTGAATTTTGTGAACAAATCGTTTTTTCGGTAGAAAATTAAACTTTTTCTTTAAGAATTAGTATTTTGATTTCAAAAATCATCTTTTTGGTTCAAAATTTTTAAATTTTGTTAAAAATTCTTCTTTTTTGGTAGTTATCTTTTTGTTTCGAAATTCATCTTTTTAGCTTGTAAATTAAACTTTTTGGTAAAGAATTCTTGAATTTGATTGAAATCTGTATTTTTTGGTAGTAAATTAATCTTATTGTTACTAACTCAACTTTTTTGTAGAGAATTCCTGAATTTTGTTGAAATTCTTTTTTTTCGGTAGAAAATTAATCTTTTAGTTTCAAAAATTCTTCTTTTTGGTTTAAAATTTAACAATAAGGTTTTAATGTTAAAGTGCCTTTTCAAAAATTAAAAACAAAGTTTAATTTCCTTCTTAAATATTCAACTGTTTGCTTTAAAATTCTTGAATCTTGTAAAAAATTTATCTATTTTAGTAGAAAATTAATCTTATTGTTACAAATTCATCATTTTTAGTTGAAAATTCAATTTCTTGGTTAAAAATTTTTAAATTTCGTTTAAAATGCATTGTTTGTGGCAGAAAATTAATATTTTTGGTTAAAAATTTATATTTTGGTTAAAAATTTAAGAGCTAAGTTTGAAAGTTAAACTGCTTTCTTAAAAAATAAAAAAAATTCTTTCTTTCTTAAATATTCAACTTTTTGGTTGAGAGTTTTGCAGATTGCTGCAATTATTATTTTATGGTATTAATTCAACCGCTTTGTTCAAAATTTCATCTTTTTTAGTCAAAAATTTAACTTTTTGTTTGAGAATTCTTGAATTTTGTAAAGAAATCGTTTTCTTGGTAGAAAATTAAACTTTTTGTTTAAAAATTAGTATTTTTATTTCAAAACTCGTCTGTTTGTCTTAGAATTTTTTATATTTATTAAAAATTCATCTTTTTTGGGGGTAATCTTTTTTCTTCGAAATTCAAATTTTTTACTTGAAAATTAAACTTTTTGGTAAAGAGTTTTTAAATTTTATTGAAATCTGTATTTTTTGGCAGTAAATTAATCTTTTTGTTGCAAATTCATCCTTTTTATTTGAAAATTAAACTTCTGAATTTTGTTAAAAATTCTTTTTTTTTCGGTACAAAATTAATTTTTTAGTGTAACAATTCTTTTTTTTGTTTAAAGTTCAACAATTAGGTTTTAATATTAAACTGCTTTTTATAAAAATTGAAAAAAAGTTTTCTTTCTTTCTTAAAAACTCAACTTTTTGGTTGATAATTCCTAAGTTTCATTAGAAGGACGTCTTTTTTCAGTAAAAAAATATTCTGTTTCTAAATTCGTCTTTTTTAGTTGAAAATTCAACTTCTCGGTTCAAAGTTCTTAAATTTTGTTCAAACTGCATTGTTTGAGGTAAAAAATTAATATTTTTGGCTGAAAATTTATATTTTGGTTAAAAACAAATACAAATAAAGAGATAAACTTTATATTAAAATTATAAATCTTCAAAAAAAATTAATTTTTAAGAAAGTAGGTCACCTTTGAACGAAGTAGTTGAATTATAAACCTACAAAATAAATTTTTAATCAAAAATAAAATAGTTACCCAAAAAAAGACGAATTTTTAACGAAATAGTTGAATATTATTTTAACTAAATTTTAAATTTCTACCAACAAGACAAATTTCAACAAAATGCGTAAGCGCTTAATCAAATAGATGAACTTTAAGCCAGGAATATTAATTTTTGAACAAAAAAGACGATTTTTTATCTGAATACTTGAGTTTTTATTTAGAAAAAGATCGCTTTTAACCAAAAATGGAATAAATAAATTCTCACTAAAGAACAATAAATTTCAATTTACAAAAGCGAAATTTTTAAAAACTGTTAAATTTTCAACCAAATAGTTGAATTTGTAAGCCAAAAGGACGAATTTTCCACAAAAAAGTAGAATTTTCAACCCAAAAATCAAACAAACAGTTGAATATCTTTTTAATAAAAAAGAAAGAATTTTTAATAAATTATATTTTAACTTTCAAAAATAAAAATGATTTTTATTTGAATTGAAAAACCTTTTATCTCGAATATTTCTAGAATTTGAAAGCTTTGAAAATAGACCACCTGACAATCTGAAACTGTCCTTTTGATACTCTAGTCTTAAGGCTAATTTTTAATTTGTCTAAAATTGCAATAATTTATCCACCATCTTATTATTTCAGTATTAAGAAAAAACAATAATTATTCATTACAACAATTTAAATAATAAAGAGGACATTAGTGAATAAATTTAACAACAAAGGTTGCATTTGAAATAACTAATATTTTATTTTAAAAGAAAAAAAATATTATTAAATTACAAATGCCATTCGTAAATATTATAAATGTACTTATGCAAATACCATACATTACGATTTCAATGTTACATTTCATCTCATTCATAAAAATCCTTATACTGTTTTAAGCTAATCTTACTAATTTTTGTACATCACAGGTAAAAAAAAACACATTAATAAAATCATAAATTTAAAATACAGTACATAAAAGTCATATAAATAATTAATTTCGCTTAAAAATTAATTTGTTTTATTAGCTAAGACCCTACAAATTAAAATTTTCTGTACAATAACAGAAAAAAGTATTCCCTATTTAAAAAATTAATATTAGCTTTTGAGAAATATGGATAGGTTTCGCAAATCATCATCACTCAAATATCCACATATTTTGTCAAAAATAAAAAAAGGCAGATCACATTTTACAAGCTCAGAAAAAGGGTTTACACAAACTTGAACCCTTCTAAATCTCAATTTCGCCCTGACAATATTCGTTTCCAATTGATTTCTATAAAAAGGAAAATCGTCGATCCTTCCTTTGAGAGTTTTCATCGCCTCATTGTTCCTAGCTAAAGTAGTTAATTTCTGGAGATCACTCGTAAGGAACTCAGACATTCGATACTTTCCTACATTAACAAATTTTTTCTTCTGCATTCGCCGAAATTCATTCTCACATTTTTTGTACAATTCTCGCAAATATTCATTTCTTTCTATAAAATTTATATTGTGATCACTAACATACTCCTTATTGGCTCGCATGTTTGCTATTTTGGCAAGAACAGATGAAGTAAAGTGACTAGTGATCTGAATCGGACCCAAATCGCTGAAACCTAATTCAAGAGGAGTACAATTCGTGACATCAAGAGCATTTAGATCAGATTTCTGGTCCAACAAAAACTGAATGATATTTTTCTTGGAATACTCAAACGCAAGATGCAAGCTAGTCATTCCGTCGATTGTTCTTGAGTTAACATCAGCCCCATATTTTATCAAAAGTTTGATGATCCCCTCTTGCATGTTAAATGTTGCTATGTGAATAGGCAGAAAGCCACTTGCAGATTCCAAATTAACATTTGCACCCTTCTGCAAGAGGAATGCTACCATATTCGGATATTTATCTACGGCATAGATAAGTGGAGTGTAGTATTCCCCTTGAATATTGATATCAAGTCCATAATCAAGGAGGAGGTTTATCATTCCTTTATCCTCTGATTCAATGAGAAAATTAAGCACTGTTAATTCACCAGGACCTATGGCATTGATTCTCGAAACTGAACAGTTTGGTAACACCAAATTGAACGTATCAGCATTGGTTCGGATTGCATAGAACAACAATGTGGAAAATTGTGTACCAGGTACAATGACTTCATCGTCCCTGTTTAACAAGAATTTAGCAATATCTATGTCATCTTCAAAAGTGACATCAAATTTGGTGGTCAAAAGTAGTTTTAGAATGTTTGTTCTTCCCGCGATTAGAGCATACTGAATCGGCGAAATCCCCTGCGAGCTTGGAATCGTGATATCCACTTTTTCATCAAGAAAAAATTGAACGATTTTTTCGTGACCGAATCTGATGGCTACGTGAAGTGGTGTTTCACCAAGTGAGGTTTTGGTATTCAAATCAGTGCCAATTATTGTCAGTAGTCTTAAAAGTTCCATGCATTCGTTTTCAACACTATAGTTGAGCGCGGACTTGGAATATTGCGCTTGAAAAAATTGATCTAGGTTTTCCCTAAGTTTTTCAAACACCTCATCTGAGTTATAAAGTTTGAAGGATCGACGAACTATGGCAGCTACTTCGGGATGACACACCAATGTAAGAAAATATATCATTTTTATTTGTGGTGAAGATATTGCCTGAAACAAACAGAAACATCACGATATTATTATAGATTAATGTTTATCAGTTTGTTTTTATATTAATGTTGACCAAAGAGTTATTTATAGGTCATCTAAAGAGAAAACAATATAACAATGGGCTTTATAGATTAATTTTGATAACAGATTGGCAGAAAAATGAGGGCTCGTTTCAAACAATAAATGGAGGTTCTAGGCCCTTAATTACACCCGGTTGATAAATAAATAATTTAACGTATTATCAAATCCAGATTGCAATTGCAATATTTTCGTCTGTAAATAATAAAGAATAATTCGTTTTTAAATCCCTTCTAATCCCTCTGTTTCTGGACAATATCGTTTTTATTTTTAAATTGATATATTATGTTTCTCGGAAATGATAATAATTATTTATCTGTTAGATATACAACGTTTATATAATATGGCTTTTGAAATCCTTCCCTTATTCTAAATTCAAAGTATATTTTTCCTCAAAATTTAACAAATAAATTTCAATAATTTATGATTAGTATGATTTGGGAATACCTCCCGAATATATTAAACAGCAAATAAAAAAAAATTTGCGAGCCCTTTTTCAAAAAACAAAAAAACCTTCTATATCTAAACTAGTCAGAAAACAAATACAAATATATAAAATTAATGGTAAATTTTAAATAATTATCTTTAATAGTTCACGAAGTATGACCATTAGAAGTCAGTTTTTATATATAAAAATATTTTTATTTTATAATTTTCTCCCTGTGAATTTAAAAATTTGACCATTGAAGCTTTTAATTTTTAATAACATTTTTAATTCCAAAATATGTCACTTAACCACTCGATAATTTAATGTAAAAAGGGAAGTTTTTAGCGCTTATCAATTGAACAATTTAAAATAAAAATTTTCAATAAACATACAAATTTTAAATTATAGATATTGAAAAATTAAAATATTTCTAATTAAAACGTATAAATCCAAGCAATAATTTCCAATGCTCTAAATTGAAACTAATCCCTTTTCCAATTCAATACAACGTTGAATATAAAAAAATTTCACCTTTCATCTAAACGGTGAAAATCCTATATTTATCCTCGTGTACTCAATACAAATTTTAAAAAGAAAAAAAGGTCTCTTCCAATTTCGAAAAAATTGGAAAACAAAATTTAATTCCTCAAACTCAATAAAAATGGTGAAAAAAAAACCTTTTCCAATTCAGAAAACAATTTTCAAATAATTCTTCCATTATACTCAATACAGAAGTTAAAAATGGTCCTTCAAATTAATAAAATATTAAAAACCGGAATTTTCTCGTATCAAACTCAATAAAATATATAAAATGGAACAATTTTTTGCTATTAACTAAATAAAAATGTTAATAAAAAAAAAATTCTAAAATTTCTTTCCTTACTTCTAAAATTAGAATTTTATATCTTGAAAAGTTTTTTGTAAACATAAATCCTATCAAGTTGAATTACTTTAAATTAGAGTCATTTTTAATTAAAAATTGCTCAAAATTTATTTGCACGTTAAATTTTAACACTTTCACCGATAAATTAAAATTTTTTAATAAAATAATTTAAATTGCAACGTTTAAAGTTGAAAGTTAGCACTCTGAAATTTTAACGAATTAATTATTTCCAATTTTTAAAAAATCAGATTCATATTGCTAAATTCTGAATATATAAATGATAATTTTTAATAAACAGACAAATATTTCTGAAGATTAAACAAGTTTTATTTTTTTAATTGAAAAATTTAAATTAAATTGGTTTAAAATGGTATATTGCAGACTAAAATAAGGAACAGATTTTTCTTCTAAAAAATTGTGATCAAGACATTTAAATAAAAGTATTGAAAATCAAAATTTATTACAAACTGTCAACTTTTGCATATTCTCTTAAGAAAATTTCTTTTTCCTTATACCCTTTCTTTATACAATTAAAAATTTAGTTAAAAATTAGATTAGATATTTGTTTAAAAGCCTTTATGTACTCGAAATTGAATTATTATTTGAAACATTTATGTATTGTATTAAAAATTTGTCTTTTGTTGTTAAACATTTATCTTTCGTTTTAAAAATTAAATTTTTGGATTAAATGTTATTCTATTTTTAGTTGAAGATTTATTATTTTATTTAAAAGATTTATTCCTTTACTTAAAAATTTATTTTTATCAATTTTTTTAAATGTAATATTATCGGAAATTTCAATTATTCCATAATCTAGGTTGTATTTTAGTAAAACTTTGTCTTTTGTGGTAGAATATTTATTCTCTTATTGATTAAATCACCTTTTTGGTTGTAGATTAATTTATTTAGTTGGCAACTAAACTATCAGTTGTTCTTTTCTTAATTAAAAATTAATTTTATAACTAAAAATTTAACTATTACGTTTTTTGTAAACGAAAATACCTTTTCTAATAAACCTTTAATCTTCTTGGTTGAAAATTTATCTGTTTTTTTGGAAATTCAACTATTTGTTTTAAATTTCTTTTTCTTGTTAAAGATTCATTATTTTAGTTAAAACTTAATACCTTCACCTACAAAAGGTAACTGTCTGCTTGAAAATTGGTTGTTTTTTTTTTGAAAATAATTTTTTTTTAACAAAAAAATTCTTTTTAACATTTATCTTCTTCAGTAGAAGATTAAGCTATTTCGCTGGAAATTTCTTTATTTTATAAAAAATTGTCTTTTGTGGTAAAATATTAATCTGTTTAATAAATAATTTACCTTCTTGGTTGAAAATGCATTTCTTTCGTTGAAAATTTAACTATTAGGTTGAAAATTCATTTAATAATACTAAAAATGGTTAAAATAGATGTATCTTGTTCAAAATTAATCTTTTTTTTTTAAAAAACACTTCTTTATTTGAAAATCAGATCCTTTTTTTCATTAAAAATTAGATTTTCTTAAACTAAAAATTTAACTATTGCATATTTTATCGAAAATAAACCTTTTTATAGACCTTTAATTTTTTGGGTTGAAAAGTCATCTAATTTGTTGAAGATTTGTCTTTAAAAAATTAATTTACTTAAAAATTAATTACTTTATTTAAAAATGTAACTCAAAATTCATCTTTTTCAGTAGAAAATTCAGCTATTTAGCTAATAATTTATGTTTTTTTCTTGAAACTTTGTCTTTTCTGGTAGAATATTAATCTTCTTAATGAATAATTCACCTTCTTGGTTGAAAATTCATTTCTTTAGTTAAAAATTCCTTTAATAATTAAAAATTTGGCTGAAAATTCACGTGTGTCTTAAAAAATTATTCTTATTTGGTGAAAAAAATTCATATTTTTGGTGGAAAAATTATTTATTTAATTGAAAATCAGTTGCTTTCTTCATTACAAAATTTTTTTAACTGAAAATGTCATGCATATTATATCCAATATTTTATTAAAAAATTATTTTCAATAGTCAAAAATTTATTGATGTTGACTAAAAATTTAGCTACACCATTTGTTTTAGAAAATAAATCTTTTTAGTTGAAAATTCACTCCTCGTCCGTTTGAGTTGAAAATGTAATTATTTTAGTAAAAAGTACATATTTTTGGTTTGTAAAATCAATTTTTTGCTTTAAAAAATCCTCATCTCGGTTTGAAAATTAGTCTGCTTTGTTTAAGGATTCAAATACTTTGTTAAAAGTTAATATTTTTTGGTTGGATTCGACTATAGCTTTCGTTGAAAAATAACATACTTTTGGTGGAAATATCAACTCTTAAAACTTTTGCCGAGTATTTATTTCTCATTGAAAATTCATCACTTCGGATCAAAATTGAACAATTATATGAAAAATCAATGTTTCTTTGGTCAGAAATTAATTATTTTAATTCTAAAAGTAAATCGTCCATTTTCTGTACAAAATTGATCTTATTAAATAAGTTTTGGTTTTTAAAATAAATTATTTCAATTTAAATAATGCATTGAAAAAATTGTTCATTTTTACCTGTTACTAACATACAATTTTCGTTTGATATTGAATAATAAAAGTACTTTTGCTAATGTTAAATACAAATTTTATCTCTTCGGCTTATGTCTATCTTTGATTATATAACAAAATTTTACATGTATTAATTCTTAGATTTTTGTCAGTTTTACTAGGCATACAAATGTGAGATTAAGATGTTTTTAAATATCAAATATAAATTGCATATACAACACAATTTTTATTTCAGTTTTTCCAAAAAAGGCATACAGGATTTTTTTAGAGGAATCCCTAAAACAGAATAAGAAAGAACCCGAGATAATTGAGACAATTGAGTCAGGCCAAAAGAATATTAAATTTCTTGACTTTCACCATTTTCACCGAAAACCATTTAAATAAATTATTCCACAACAATTTTTAAAACAATTTTTCGATTTACGGTGTCCTCTTCATTTTTAAATTGCCCAGAGTTATTTAAATTTCCGAAAATAATATATTTGTCAAAATAAAACCGAATATAAAAAGACAATACGTTTCTTAAACGTTACACTAACGTTTTACAAGATCATGCATATATTTAATAATACCTTACTATAATTAAAAATACGAATTACTTTGCAGTTAATTAACATATTTGTTTTCCTAACTAACCTAGGATAGAAAAAAAATAATAATGACTAATTACATTCTTGAAACGTAATTAAAAATGACTAATTACGTTCTTTAAACGTTCACTGTATTGCAATTTTAATAGATGAAGAAACACTATAAACAGTGGAGAAATAATGGAATTTTTTAATACGCGTCACTCAACATTTTAATGATTTAAGTATTCCATAAAATTTTGAAACAAAAAACTTACTTGTTTCGTGTTCTTCATGCAAGGTGATGTTAGTTCCTCCATTGTTCAGCGATTTGTAGTTAACGACGTCTGTAATGGTCGCGGTGTAATTTAAAACTGAAGTCACTACTGTCCAACAATAAGGTACAGGTCAAACGATCCAAAAGTGACTACCAATCAGCTATCATTATTTAGGAATTAGAATAAGAATAGGGATGGTGCAGCCGATAGCTGATAGCGAAGGGAGAATCCAGAGGGGGAGGGGTTGTGGCGACCCCCCACCCCCTCCCGAGGTTTAAGACACCAAATTTAAAATTTGAAAATTTGTCTGTCAGGTACAAAAAGTACTTAAGGCTTCTTAACCCATTAACGACCAAAGCTATCAATTTTATAACATGAGTCTGACCGCAAAATTTATGGGTATAACAAAACAATAAATAAATCAAAAGTACTGTTCCTTATGTTTTTGGGTGAGCTAAATTCGAATCCGTCGTCAAAATTCGAATATTTTGACTTCAAAATTACACTGTAAAAAATATTTCGTACAATTTAACATCAAATTTTATGTAGATGATTTTTTTACACAAAATTGATGTTAATTCTACACAAACGGTTTGTATTTATAAAATCAACATAGTTCTGTGTTAAAAGTAACACAAAAGTATGTTA